>LGRX02025346.1:0-84710 GCA_001247695.2 Cymbomonas tetramitiformis | reverse complement strand
GGGGTGTGAATCCCCAGTCCACGGAGAACCAGGCGCACCAAGACCCGGTAGGGCCCAGGCCTTCTTATTCCTCGCTTGCTTGCCCACCCTCCCCCTTGCTTTCAGGCCCGAGCCCACCCAAGATGCATGGCGGAGCGCACCTCTCCACCATCTGCCATCCCCAGCATGCTGTGTTGTGGCGGGAAGAGCTTGGTCTGGAAGCTGAGGAAGTTAGGAGTGATACCCCTCGTGTGCCGCAGCACCACATCTAGAGCCATAACTGCCTCAAACACGGGCACCATCCGGTTGTCGATTGCCGCATCCCGGAACTTCACCCCTCACCTGAGTAGCGCTGCGAGCTGTGCAAAACTATTGCACAGCTGTCAGCACGCACTCCCTTCAACATGAACCCATTCACTCCCGTCGTATTCAGCCCACTCCCTCCCTTCATCACCCCCTTACTCACTCCCTTCATCATCCCCCAACTCCCTCCCTTCATCATGTGGTGTGGTGGACATTCATTCATCCGACTTGCAGCCAATGCTTGCGTGTGTTACCCACAGGCATGTCTTCTGGCTCGTCGCTCGTTTCCCCTCATCCCCTCATACTGGTGCACAAAGCTCATGGGCGGGACAAAGTGTCGTGGGAGGGAGAGAGGGTGGATATGGTGGGGTGGATACGGTTGTGTGGTGCCCACAGGTTTGAGCCAATTCTGCACCCCTTGGTTCGCGCCATACTCGTGCAGAATGCTCATGGGCGGGACAAAGTGTCGTGGGAGGGAGAGGGTGGATATGGTGGGGTGGACAAGGTTGGGTGGTGCCCACAGGTTTGAGCCAATTCTGCACCCCTTGGTTCGCGCCATACTCGTGCAGAATGCTCATGGGCGGGACAAAGTGTCGTGGGAGGGAGAGGGTGGATATGGTGGGGTGGACAAGGTTGGGTGGTGCCCACAGGTTTGAGCCAATTCTGCACCCCTTGGTTCGCGCCATACTGGTGCAGAAAGCTCCCGGGCGGGACGGGCAACGAGTGGAAGAGGGAACTGGAGGGTGGATAGATAGGTTCCGGTGGTGCCCACATGATTGAGCCAATTCTGCACCCCTTGGTTCGCGCCATACTCGTGCAGAATGCTCCCGGGCGGGACAAAGTGTCGTGGGAGGGAGAGGGTGGATATGGTGGGGTGGACAAGGTTGGGTGGTGCCCACAGGTTTGAGCCAATTCTGCACCCCTTGGTTCGCGCCATACTGGTGCAGAAAGCTCCCGGGCGGGACGGGCAACGAGTGGAAGAGGGGACTAGAGGGTGGATAGATAGGTTCCGGTGGTGCCCACAGGTTTGAGCCAATTCTGCACCCCTTGGTTCGCGCCATACTGGTGCAGAAAGCTCCCGGGCGGGACGGGCAACGAGTGGAAGAGGGGACTGGAGGGTGGATAGATAGGTTCCGGTGGTGCCCACATGATTGAGCCAATTCTGTGGTGTGGTGGACATTCATTCATCCGACTTGCAGCCAATGCTTGCGTGTGTTACCCACAGGCATGTCTTCTGGCTCGTCGCTCTCCCCACCCTTCATCATGGGTGCGGTGGACATTCATTCATCCGACTTGCAGCCAATGCTTGCGTGTGTTACCCACAGGCATGTCTTCTGGCTCGTCGCTCTCCCCACCCTTCATCATGGGTGCGGTGGACATTCATTCATCCGACTTGCAGCCAATGCTTGCGTGTGTTACCCACAGGCATGTCTTCTGGCTCGTCGCTCTCCCCACCCTTCATCATGGGTGCGGTGGACATTCATTCATCCGACTTGCAGCCAATGCTTGCGTGTGTTACCCACAGGCATGTCTTCTGGCTCGTCAATCATTTCCCCTCATCCCCTCATAGCTGCGTCTCATTCCTCATGCTTGCCCATCACCCCCTCTTCCGTCCGGGGGTCCGTTGTCCGACTGTTTCTCACCGTATATTTGGTGTTCTCTGTGCCGTAGCTTGCACACCCAAACCCACAAGCAAATCCAAATTCCTCAAGATCAGCTAGGCGCCGATCTGCACACCGCCAGCGAAAGGCGATGCTTTTCCAGGCGGCAGCGCAAGATATTCATGCCGCACCCCACCACCACCTCAACACACCTCTGCAGTTTCCTGGTTTCCATCACGACCTATCGGTGGAATCCCTTTCAAAACGGTTTCTGAGTGGAGATCCGGATGCATGCCTCAGCAATCTTGACAAAATTGCTAAACAGTGTGGAGTGCCAAGAGTCTCACGCCAGCAAGTAGTCACGTACCGCGCTCCTCAGGACAGCCAAGCTACAGGACAAGGCTCCTACGGAAGCGTCCTTCTACACTGCACCCTTGACAAAACCGAGAGGGCCGTTCTGAAGGACTTCACCGACCCTGCCCTCCACCGTCGCCTGCGGCACTGTGCGGTGGAGTTGTATATGAACACCGTGGCCCATTTCGCGGCTCCCACAACCGTCGTTCCCTGTTTAGGATACGGAGCCCAAATTTGTCCTGATCACTCCGCGTTCCTCGTCATGAAATATGGCGGGGAGACCCTCGCCGATTTCCTTACTTCCCGCGGATCAGGCATACCAATCCAGGCGATGCGCCATCTGGTCATCGATTTGTTTCGCGGCATTTCAGACCTCCATGCCGCGGGAATCGTGCACGGGGACCTGAAAGGTAACAACGTGCTTGTGCAAGAAAATCTGCCCGATGTTGGTGGACACAGTCTCAAACTCATAGACTTTGGGTTGGCCCGTTTCCACCGCACCGATTCAATGGCACCGCTTCCCCCAGTAAGCTTGCCTTCCGCAACATGGCAGCCCTCTCATACAGCTCCAGAGTCATCATTTGCAAACAAAACCACTCACAGCGACATCTGGGCGTGTGGCGGGCTCGCTATGCAAATACTCATGGCCAGTCGCCTTTCCTGGAAGGACATGCTGCAGTTGGCTAACAGCCAGCTTGACAACAACAGAAAATTTTCGCCTTGGAAAGAAGATAGTAGAGTTTCCAAACAGCTCACCATGCTCGTGAATTCGTGTTTCGACTTCAATCCTGCAAAAAGACCGGCTGCCTCCAAGTTACACTCAACGTTCAGCGCCTCTCGGATACAAAAGTGTTCTGTGGGGAAAGGAGTCGATCCCCACGAGCGTTTAGTCCCTGGACATTTTAACCCTCTGTAAATAATAATCAGTGTGTGTAGCGCGGTAGTTTGTAATAATAAGTGTCCCTGTATACAATATATTACCGTCTGGCCGAAAGTCTTGGTTGTGGTAATGCCCGTGTTGTGAGCAACTGTTGATTAAAGTGTGGTCATAGTCACTCTGTGCAATGTTCTGCGTGGTGCGTGTTCTCGTATTTGGTACAGATAACCCATAGCCGATAACCTTACTGGTTACACAACTTGGGTTCTGCTGGTCAGGTGAATGTCGTGCGAAGCTCGTTCATCCCGGCTCAACCTGATTGGGTCTGCCCTGATGACAGCCTTGCCGCGCTCAAGGAGAAGGTGGTCTACCGAAAGCTGATGCCTACCTTCCGATACCATGTCGGGTTTGTCTGTCCGGGCATTCCGGAGGGTCTGCATGTCCTAGACTTGAACACCGTCCGGACAATCTGCCTACTGGAAGCACTGTGGCAGGCGAAGACCGCCAAGGAGGGCCTGCCCGGGGACCGTCCTTCGAAAGAGGCTGCAATGCAGTTCCTCATTGATAACGACACCCACCTCCGCAAGCATGATCACCACCAACAGCGGGTGCTGGATGAGGCTTTCGCCGGTCACAGCCTGGTATCCGTGTTAGAAGTCGATTCTAGAAGGGACGATTTCAGCGCCCCGCATCACTTCTACGCATGGTTCGTGGTTCCAGCCAAGCGGGTCTGGCTCTTTCCAGTACTGTCATTTCCGTTGCGCCACCACCGTGGAACTGTGTATGCCGTAAAGGACTGCGATCTATCGCGTGGCCGTACTCCCAAATGCGGGTCACGTCCGGTTCCACACCAGCACCCCGGGTATCAAATGTTGCATATCCAGGGCGTTTCTTCCAGCAGTGGCAACGCAGATCCCCGTTGCCTGTCAGTGCTCGTCCTGGATGCTCAGGCTGCGCATGGCGCGGACTTCAAACCAGAACACCGACAAACGATTCAGAAAGTTTTGACTGCCTGTCGCCATGCCAACATCCCTATCAATTGGACACAGTGGTATCGGCCATGGCAAACGCAGGCCGCCACAGATGCATTTTTTGATGATGGAAGAGGATACTTGACCTCTTCAGCCGGTGTCGCTCACACCGGAATTCCGCCAGAGTCCGACGATTTTCTGACAGACCTTGGGCCACATTCAGCTGACGAACTACGGAACCACGCCTTTCTGTGTGGGAACATGAATGCGTTCGACTCGGAAAACATATCCATGTCTCACGAGTCCTGCTATAGAAACGTGCGAGATGCGGTGTCTTCTCAACACCCAACACCATCAGCAATTGTTATCATGGGGGCGTATGTCTCACGGTGTGTGCTGCACACGACCCTTGCGGCGGTGCAATTGGGATACAGTGTTATCATCGTGGAAGACGCATGTGTGTCATATAGGACCCTGCACAACATTGAGCCGAGTAACTTGGCTGCCACGCTAGACGGACACATGGATCTCCTGCATCGGTGTGCAGTGGTGTTAGATTCTGCCGACTTCATTAAGAACATCTCGGTATAGTTATTATATTTTAGTTACAACAAATATATTTACATATTATATTAGCAATGTGTATATAGATACATATTATACTAGCACAATCGATCAAGATCTCCATTAGGCCGTAATTGATCGTGTTGGCCATGTAAGTCATCATGCAAGCGTGCATACCGGATTACCGATGACGATTCGTTTGCGATGACAGTTTTCCGTTCACGATTCGTTTTCGTTTCATGAGTCTTGGCATCGCTGCGCATCGGCTAAAAATTTGTGTTCTTTAGGGTCCACCCCTGCTATTTGAATTTATAGCTTGTTTGCAAGACACGCGACAATTTCCCTTCGATCATCACTCACGCTCACGTCGATCATGTTCATCCCATCAGAAGTATCCCAAACCTGGTGTTTTGCCATATGATATGGCCTGCGTACTACGTGTTTACAAATAGTATACATTTCTACTAATTATTATTAGAAATATATAGCATAATTATAAATAGTTAACACGAACATTTCGACATGTTATATGATACGGCCTGCGTACTACGTATTTGTACATAGTATGTAAATTTTTGGGCACGTGATGGGGCCTCGCAGGGTACAATGGATTATGGGCATCGACCTGGGGTTGTGCCCCTAACCCGGCATGTGCACTTTGCCCCAAGCCATATTCCACGAACGAGCGCGGCGGAGACGGAACCGCCGCAGCAGACCGAGAGCGGTGACATTTCCGCAGCGTCTTGTACGCTGCCGGCGGAGGGAGCCAAACCAAATGCAGTAAAAGGTACCCGTTGCTTTCATGCGATGCCTTTGGCCCCATGTTGTGCACAACCTGTGAAGAAGCCCCCTCTTCTCACTCCCAATGATCCCCTGATGATCTTACGAATACCCTGATGTTCACGCACTGGTGCTCGAATCAGGAAAAAACCGTGTGAGAAAGGGAGGTGGTCCACATATGAAAGTTGAAAGTGTTATACGGAAATGCCCCGTGGCATACGACGTGGAGGCTAAGCAGATTGTGGACAAAACCACGAGTAAGTATTGGGCAAACAACGCCGCGGCCCAAGAGCGTTTCGACATGTGCGTGAAAACGCTGCGAGAGCTGCATCCCGAGCTGGATGAAGCCACTGCAAAAACGAAGATCATTCGACGTCTGAACAACCGGCGTAATCTGGGCCCAAAGGGCACCACAATCGAAATGCGTCAAAACCGTGACATCCAGGCGGTGAACGCATTCAACAAAGAATCCCAGAAAAAACGCCCGGACTTGGTGATTTCCCTTACTGCATGTGCAACAGAGGTTGTTGGGACACCACCACAGGCGAGCCCAGGCGTACGCCCCGCAGCAGGAGCGCCACTAACGGCAACCGAGCCTCGGCGGAGCCCACGAAATCACGCCACGGTTAGTATACCCGCAGGACCAGAGGTGGCCAGGACTCCGCAAAGGGGGAGCCCAGGCGTACGCCCCGCAGCAGGAGCGCCACTAACGGCAACCGTGCCTCGGCGGAGCCCACGAAATCACGCCACGGTTAGTATACCCGCAGCACCAGAGGTGGCCAGGACTCCGCAACGGGGGAGCCCAGCCACTGCAGGAGCGCCACAACCGGCTACTGTGCCTCGACGGAGCCCACGAACTGCCGCCACGGTTACTGCACCAGCACCAAAGGATGCCAGGGCACCGCATCGGGGGAGCCCAGGAGCGCGCTCGGAACCAGGAGTGCCACTAAAGGCAACCGTGCCGCGACCGAAAGCAAGGGCACCGGAGGTGACGGAATATGAAGAGCAGAGGCTGATGAAGATTGCTGGTAGGTGCCCTATCCATGTGTGCCCTTGGCATGTACACATACATGGATGCATACCTGCAAATGTACCTGCATCGCCGACGGAGCGTTGAGGAAGCGCTGGGGGCGGGTTTGCTTATTGCGGTGTCAGGCAACAAGCGCAGGCTGAGCGTAGCATTCGGTATGGTTCCAACAGCATACGAGGACTTGATGCGGGAAAAGCAGGTGCTACTCACGCAAGTTCAACAGTTGGATGAAAAGGTATTGATTGAGCACGTGCAGCGCGTAGCGCGGGAGACTCGGAAACGAGTTCCCATGACAGCCCAGGCCGTCTTCGAGGTGGTACCGATGCCCGGGTATAAACTACTTGGACCGCAAAATGGAACGGAAGGATGGCAGCAGGAGGCTCTGGGGGAGTTGCGGGAGCAGTGGACTAAGGACCTGCGAAAACGCGCCAAGAAGTGTCCGAGTCTGAAAGCTGCTTTCAAATTGAGTGTGGCTCAGGCGAACACGCAGAAAGCGACAGCATCTGTTGCACCGCGCCCCAATCGTGCAGCTCGAACGGTGCAAAGCATGGCGGAGGATGCCGATGACGACGAGGATGACATGTGCAAGGTGATCCGAACCGGAAGGGGGCTACTCACGAAGAGAATGTCGATGACCGCGACGGCAAAACGTAAGTGTATGGTAAAAGTGCACACCGATGAGGCAATCGAAGCTTTCGAGACCGATTCGCATGCCACGTTTGGTGACTATTTCGGGGCGGTGGTGAACGATATGCACGGTACCGAGCGAGAGGTTGATCTCCACGTGGGGAAAACGGTGATTGAACACGAGACCATCGGCGCAGCAGCACAATGGCGCAGGATGGGATTTCCTGAGATAATGCGATGCCACCTAGTAGCGGCGGACGCCGGAGATGAAGATGGCAGGGTGGAGCCACTGGCAAGGTTCGACTACAGTATTTTCCACGGCGACTTTAAGGTTGAGTCTTGGACGTTCGAGGAGCTGGTTGGCATGCAAATGAAAGTCGTTCCTGCTATCTCGGTGAAACGGAACTACGAGGTTGCGTGGAGGGACGAGGCTGGTTTGGAACGCGGCGTGTTGACCGCGGCAGAGTGCCGTGGTCACTTCGGCATGGACCGGATTCCAGCGCTGCGCACGCGGCAATTTTGGACGCCATAGCCCCGTGCGGAAAGATAAGGAAGGCGTCTGGCCTGGAGCAGTGTGAACAGTTGGCAGTAGTTTATATTGGACGCACCTTGACGCCGTGCCTTCCTCATATGCTGCCTGCTGTACGTAAGAAGTAGCAGGCAATCATAGTTAAGCCAGGGCAGAATGAATACACCGCAAAGTGCTTACCAATCCGTGGGGAAGGAGCCTGCCTTCAGCAGAAGTGGGAACCTGTAGACTCAAGTTTTTGTTTGTGAATAGTAAGGACAACGTTTGGACCTTCCTGCCTTTTTTTTAATATAAATGGAATTGTGAAATAGTAAGTGCTGACAGTGCTCTAATGGAGCGGGGCACATTGATTGCAAATACAGGCAAACAGTTCGAGAGTCGCCTGAATGTCACATCCGTTGCTCGTGGCTCGATGGAGCCCACAAACTCACGCCACGGTTACTGCATCAGCACCAGGGGTCGCCGGGGCACACCAACGGGGTGGACCAGGAGTGCATTCTGCACCAGGATGTACCTAATGTATCATGGAACCGTGTTGAGGTGTGGCATCTGCGCAGGAAAACAGGAGTGCTGGGCATCGGTGATGTTCACGGAGGACGAGCTCATGCTGATTGTGCAGCGGAGCCAAGAAGCTCACACCAGCATACGAAGCACAATGCGTGCGGTGCGTGAACTACCTGCAGAATGTCGAGGCCCTATACCGGCTGGCGAAAAAGAAGTGCTGGCGGTGATTAAATCCTGGCTAACGGAACATGGGGGGACCATAGACAATCGGTATCGTGTGATCTTGCAGCCAATGCTTTTGGGGAATGGTGTTACCAGCAATGCTTTTGGGGAAGCTAACCCGGCAGCAAACAGCGATTGTGAAGTACATGGACTCCCTCCTAACGTGGAGGTCTTCTTCGACGAGGAGCTGGCGAAAGGCCGAATTTGTCTAATGGACAACCTTGAGGAGGAGTCGGACGAGGAGGACCATGGAATAAGTGCGCAGAAACTGCTAGATGCAGCTGAGGACGCCCCGGATCCAGAGGACGAGGTCACAAGTATATTCCAGCAGGTAGTTGCCAGGCCCCCATGGCCACCGATCGATGTGCCACGCTGTTAGTTTAAGACTACTCGCTTCCTGATACTGACGACCATTTGGTGTTCACTTGCCATTGGATGTAGATATTCCAAGAACACAACTGCCAGGAAGAAGATCTGTGGAGCGATGCCGCCTGGGAGCTGGAGGCATTGCTGCCTGAAAAAACGGAGCTTAACTTCAACGCGGCGGCCGGTGACCCCTTATTTGTGGGGGATACGGAGGCCGACTGCTTGACCGTGGGTGAGGCGGTCTGCTACTTTATGGAGCTGCGAAGGGCGCTGAATTGGTCGAGGCCATCATTTGATAGGTTTTTGACGGTCATGATCATGCTTATGGGGGGACCCGGAAAGTGCAATCTTCCTCGAAGTCTGTATAGAATGAGGAAGTTTTTGAACACCAGGTCGCACATGGACCACGCGGTGCATGTATGCGTGAATTGGTGCCGACATTATCCCCCAGGCGAGGATCCAAGCTCTTGGGACAAGAACCAAACCTGTGACACCGTACTAGAAAAGGACTCTGAGGGTGGCGCGCTGCGTACGTGCAAGGAGAAACGGTTCGAGGTGATACGCACCGTGCATGGAGAGGAGATCCGTCCACGGGATTGGTATTATTACTTTGCACCGGAGCGCACTATACGACGTTGGATGCGTGACCCGGAGTTCTGCAAGCTACGGGCCCGGCGGGATGCCCGCACTGGACGTGACTTCTGGACGGCAGCGCTGGCCAAACACATTGATCACGTCACAGGAGGTGCCTTGCTATCGCCGTCATCGTTTACAGCTGAAGATCCTCCTCCGCAGGGGGGGGGATCCAGGTGTGGAGTACGCGGAGCACCGCTCGATGGTAATCTCGCCCGGGGCGGACGACGCCCAATTATGGGTCTCTGACATCGGGTGCGACATCGGCCGGCACAGTTGCTGTAGTGTACTGATTTCACTGTTCCTTTGTGTAAATATAGTGAGAAATGTTTTTATTGCGAGCAGGTCATACTCCATGGGCGTTGGTGTGCTTAAGTGCGATGATCTGCATATCACGGTACGCCCAATCAGAATGTCGATGCAGTGACGCGTTGGTTGGCCTATGGGGTGACAAAGCTTGAATGTAGGCAATACAGTGAGACGCACACACACACACACAGAACCACAGGATGGATTCATGTGTGCGAGTAGATTCCATGATTCATGTGTGGAACAGTGCATTAGCAATCATGTTCATCGCATGTATGTGTAAGCAAACCCAAACTGGATGCTTGCAGGCTCGGCAACGTGACAAGTGGCATCGGAATCTGTGGATCACACGCGGCCCTCGGCAGAAGGAGAAGAACCCTCTTGTGATATGGGGGCAATTTGAAAGGGATATGCAACGCCTTGCGACGGGATTTGACGTGTACGACAGTTTCCTCAAAAGGACTTACACGTTGAAAGTATTCTTAGGAATGGTGCATGCGAATTCGGTGATGCGGATCACAATGGGGCAGTTCATGGGAGTCGGCAGCTACCGGGCGGATGCGTACAGCCTTTTCGAAGGGACGAGCGGCCCCGGCGGGAAGGGAATGTATTTCAAGGGGTATGCCAAGCCGGTCAAACTACAAATGACAACAGTGCAGGGAAAACCTGAGGTATATGCCGATGAACAGCTGCTCATGCTTTCTAAAGAGGGGCATGCAGCGTTGGTTTCGAGAACCATTCATGGAGGGGAATCCCCGCAATCTACTGCTGGACGGCACGGGCGTGGCGCGCTCGAGCGAATCCCATACTTCGACCCCATGCATGGTTACGCCGTCCCCTTCGGCCACTGCGTCTTATACGGGGTGGTGAAGAGATTTTGGAAGCTGCTGATGGGCAAAGTGACAGGGGTACCCGACTCAACCTTAACTTTGCCTAAGACGATTCAGGACGAAATGCAAGCTCGGGCGAAGCTCGTGAAACCTCCGCACGACGTCATACGCAAGTACAACGATATAGTGCAGTATTTCGGTGAGTGTACGAAGTAGGCAGAGCAGGGACGTGTGCCACTTCTTGATGCAGTTTCCGTTGTTGAGCTTGCTATGAGAGGCGTTAGGAGACCTATGCGTAGAATGTCTTATACTAAAGCACCTAGTTTGATCCTGAGTGACAGGCATGTACACAATGGAGGATGTCCTGAACTGGGTCGTCTACTTCAGCCCATTGGTGATCGGTGATCAACTCGCAAAATGGAATATGGCGATGGAGGATGCCTGGCAGCACCTTCGCCGAGCCGTGCTGCACTATGTGCGAGCTTCGGGCACGCACACTGGGTGGACTACTGCGGACGTGGAAGCAGCTAGAGTCGCAGCACGCGAACACCTCCGGGAGCACGCAAATATCCTGGAAAACACAGATATAATGAAGCTGCTGACATACAACTTGAGGCTGGCAGTGGTGTACCTGTTTCGGCAAGAACACTATTTGGGTGAGGTTGGTGCCGCCATGGAGATGTGGGTGGAGCGTGCCATCCAGCGTCTAAAGGGTGTGGCAAAGGATACGCACGTGAAAAACCGACCTGTGGAAGCTCTCGTGAATTCTATATGTGAGGACGATGCCCTAGATGACTACTGTTACAGATATCCAAACTTGCGCAAGTTGGATGTCTTGGCGGCAAAGTTATTTGGCAAGATCGCTGTCAGCCGTGCAACGGATCCCGCGGCAGAAGATGAGGATGCGCCCTGCTATTTTCTGGGCGCAGGGAGGCACCTATCTCCCACAACTCTTTCATGCAACCTTCGCCTGCAACTTGATGGTCTGGTGTCAACTTACACGAATGTAATGCCTGGGGATTATGAAATCATGGTCTACCTCAGGATGTCCCTAGACAAGGAGGTGATGTTTTCTTCCCAATACATGCGAACCACCAAGCGAATCTCCTACCACGTGTCTCTCTCTGGTACCGTCAGTGGGTTTGGCGAGCTAGGTCTGCCAGCAGGCTACCCTTACGCACAAATTCTTGCATACTACCTTGTGAGAAACTCTGCAACACAGCGGGTGGTGTGTCGCCTAGCACGGGTCGTTGCATACAGAGAAGTCGAAGACGAGTACTACGCAAAGCAAGGGGTAACGGTGGTGGACAAACAGAACGGTGTAGAGCTCATCGTTCCATGTGCCGCCATCCTCACGAAAGCCATGTTTCTTGATCGCCCTGGCAGTCAGCACTACCACGTCATGCACCTGTATCATCAAATACGCACAGGCAGTTACTAATGGGACCACCGGATTCACCTTATCATACCCAGCGCAGCCAGCTTCCAACATCGTCCAGTAAGTTGAGCAAACCTTCTCTGAAGTATTGCCCAATAGCCTTAGTAGCAAATGTAGAGGAGCACGTGTGTGGAGCCAGTGAAGGACTTTCTCATACAGTATGCACCAATGGCAGAGCTGCAAATTAGGGTTTCCTATATATCTAGCCAATAGCAGTGCACCGTGCCTATGGTTTCCTAAATATTGGACCAATGAAATAGCTGCAAATTAGGGTTTCCTAGATATCTAGCCAATAGCAGTGCACCGTTCCTATGGTTTCCTAAATATTGGACCAGTAAAATTGCAGTATATTAGGTTTTCCTAAATATCTAGCCAATAGCAGTGCACCGTTCCTATGGTTTCCTAAATATTGGACCAATAAAATAGCAGTATATTAGGTTTTCCTAAATATCTAGCCAATAGCAGTGCAATGTGCCTATGGTTTCCTAAATATCTAGCCAATAACAAAGCAGTATGCCTCAGATTTCCTAAATATGACAGCGGTTTTATATTATGTCATTTCCCTAAAACTTGATTTATACGGATATATATATTTACCTTGTCCAATCACTATTTACCCAGCTTTAGGAGGACCCAATGTTTACATACAGTAAGGTTTATACTTAAGTATGTGTCATAATGTCATATTTAGGAGATTTTAGTAAAACTTTAGGGAAACTTTAGGGAAACTTTAGGGAAATTTAGGGGATTCTTTGTTCAAGTGTAGGCGAACGCTGCAGTGATACCAAACTCAATCCGCTCGTAAACTAGCCCTCGACCGCAACTGCGAAAATCACGACATCAAATTCTGGGCCCCCAACGCCCCACCAAGCGGAGTGGCTTAGCCACTCATGCAATCAAAAGTAGTGGAAGGTGCCTGGCGCACCATAACCTGTGGGATATATAGTGCCAACTATATATTGAGGTGCTGATAACTCAGAATGCTTACACTTAAGATAACATAAGAAGTCAAGTTAGATTGAGTGTCGCTCGGCTTAAGCCCGAAACCCTGAACCTGTGACAGCCGTACTGTACGGAGTACTAGTACAGACAGAGGACTGTGACACACACGGGGTGTCACATCCAGCACCAACTATATCGAAAAAACGCGGCATATATCCCAAATTCACTTCGGTCCTTGTGGGAGGACCGGACCTTCGGGTAGTAGCCATTAGTTAAGTAATATATATTACAAGTTTGAAGGTCTTTCGAGCAAGGTTAGGGATCGGTTGGTCCGATATTCTGATAAATCGATTTATCGGAATATCACAATCGATCGATTACCGAGCGAAAAAATCAGAATCGATCGATTACGAAGGGGGGGGATCGGAATCGATCGATCATGTGCCTGAAAAAATCAGAATCGATCGATGACCAATAAAATAAAATCAGTATTAATCAATTTTGAAATTGAAATTCCATAATGGACATGGATTTCGATTATCGATTATGGAATACGCTATTTACAAAACTACCCAACCTAGGATACTCCTAGGATCCCATTGCTTGGCTTATAACGCTGTCGGGTATAATTGTGTCCCCGGATCGATGAAGCACCTTCAATTGCCGATCGGCCAAGGACAACTCGCTCGTGGCCGTCATGATGACCAAGGCTTTGGGCACAATTCGTTTCGAAATTGCGTGGCCATTCGTGGCCAACATTTCGTTTCGGAATTGCCATTCCAATTGAATTCCAGCCACACGACAAACTCTTGCCATATGTCTACTTGCGAATTCTGCGTGAACGATGGGAAAGCGCGAACGAGGCACGACGAAAATGAAGAGTCGCTTTGGAGTGACCCTAGTCGCCCATGGCCATGGCCAGGTCGTCGTCAAACGAAAGCAACCGTCGCCTTCCTGCTTGGTAAGTAAGGATTGCAAATAGGATTTTGATATTATTCAAAATAGACTTGTACCATCACAAGTCTGTGAATTTATAGGGGGAAATACTTGTAATACTTGCTTTTAGGGCATTATTTATGCTCGTGGAGGTGATCATATAATTTAGATATCGATTACATCGATATATCAATATATCGAAACGTTGCTATCAAAATCGGAATCGATCGATTACGAGTAAAAGAAATCGGAATCGATCGATTACGAGGGAGAATACTCAGAATCGGTCGATTATGAGTCTAAAACAATCAATATCGATCGATCGGACTCAAGAAAACATCAAAATTGATCGATTGGTAATATGAAATAATCGAAATCGATCGATACGCCTCGCTCCAACCGATCCCTAACCTTGCTTTCGAGAATGTTAAGGCGATGGCTGATTTTGTTTTTTGGGGTCGTAAGAAATCATGGAAAACAAAATCAGCCTACGAACTTGTCCTAGCCGTTTGAGGCTCAAACCTTACAGGTTCATTGAGAAAAATGTACCGATGAGATAAGTTCGATGTGGTTGGGTTTCATCCCAAGCAAGGTTGGTTCAGACCAACCTCGACTTCCACACCCCAAGAGGTCACGAATGCGCCATGAACCCAAAACCAAAACAGCCTAAGACTTATGTCTACTCAATGCTCCTCATACTTTGCATAGATGCCAAGGATGCAAACGTGAAATATATACGATACGTTCGATATGGTTGGGTTTCATCCCAAGCAAGGTTGGCATTCGCCAACCTCGACTTCCACATCTCAAGAGCGCGCGTCCCTCCTCGCAATCGGATACCTGCGACATGACCTGCGCACACATAGTATCATAAGTTTACACATTATGATAGGCGAACTGAAAAATAAAAGTAGCCGAGCACTTTGGAAATCCCTGCGTGTATCACAGCAGTCACAGCACCGTTCGCCCCATGAGGCGGCGGAACGTTGAAGAAATTGCGTACTGTAGCTGAAGAATTTTACGATGCAATTGCGGATTGGGATGGGTCAACGAAGAACGAGTGTCACACGGTAACGAGTAAGCAGTCACGCAACGGCATCGGCAGCGGCAATGGTGTCCGCGATGTCGATGTGACATGTGTTCACCGTCTGCTGCCGGCGACGTTCATTGTGGTCAATGTCTCACGCGATAGACGCAGCCGTGACATGCAGTCATCAGAAAAGTTTGTCGAGTTCCCAGCGCCCGTATACCCTGTCCCTTGTCTGTATTATACTAGGCGGATCGATCTCAAAAAGAGATCTCCACTAGGCCATCTGACCGTAGGATCATGTGCGCGACAGTGCTTCGCTTTTTGCTTCCCAACATGCCATGCCATAACGCGAGGGTGGCGTCGCGATAAATGTACGCGACTGCAGTGGCACTGTCATCGTTAGCGTCTGGCGATCGTGGGATCGGAAGTTCGTCTGTGTCGCCCGTTGGGATTCGCGCTTTGCTGCTGATTAAGTAAGGTAAGTAAGGTACTAGGCGCTGTCGATCACAAGTATGCGATCTCCACTAGGCGTCGATCTTTTTGGACAGCACGGTTAATTACCATGCGATGTTAACATGGATATCGCCATTACATCATATGAACCCAAAGTATGAAACCCAAAGCAAATAAATCTGCCTTAGAAATAAATTGCTCGTTTTGCGCACAAGTGACTTGAAGCCTTAAGCTTCAGGTGACTCAAAGGTATATACGTTGACAGTATTTGTGCCAAGTTTCATGCGCTAGAACGCACGGGAAGCCCTCGGCTGTTTGGCATCTTTGGGTTTGGGTACGTTCGAACCCAAACCCAATAAATCTGTCTTAGAAATAAATTGCTCGTTTCGCGCACAAGTAACTTGAAGCCTTGAGCTTCACGTAACTTGAAGGTACATACGTTGGAAGTATTTATGCCACGTTTCGTGATCTAGAACTTACGGGAAGCCCTCGGCTGATTGGCATCTTTGGGTTTGGGTACGTTGAACCCAAACCCAAAATGCTCTTTATCAAGAGGCGACCATTCCGTGTACACTCATAGAAAGTCTTTGCGCTTAAGAGGGTGCACTAATATTACTGTCAGCAATATTAGTGCCAAGTTTGGTGCGCTAGTACGCACGAAAAGCCCTCGGCTGCAAAGCTTTTCATGCTTTGTGTCGACCTCAAGAAGGAAACAATGCGCCATAACCCACAACGATAAATCTGCCTAAGGCTTATCCTAACTCACTGATCCTAAAACTTTGCATGAATATCGAAGACAAATGCATGAACATATGCGAATGAGATGCCTTTGATGTGGTTGGGTTCGAACCCTAGCAAGGTTGGCATGCCCAACCTTGACTTCCACACCCCAAGAGGTCGCGAAGAAGACGCCATAAACCCAAAAACAAAATCAGTCTATAGCTTATCCCAACCCGATGCTGCTCAAACTTTGTATGCATATTCAAAGTGAGTTGAATAAAACGTGAGAACAAGGTGGGTCCGATGTGGTTGGGTGTGATCCCAAGCTAGGTTGCCCTAGACTTCCACACCACAAGAAAGCGCGCCCCTCCTCGCCATCGGAAAACCTGCGACACAAGTGACGTGGGGAAGTGTGAAATATATATATAGTGAATATATATATATGCACGCAGGCAAAGAAAGCTGTACAGTGGCTCGCACGGGTTTCGCAGTCAAAAAGATGAGATAATAAAATAACTTGGGTGTTTTATTATCGCGGGTCGGCTGGCAAGATGCAAGTGACACCACAGGGCGAGGGGTGACACAGGAAGAGACAATCACCCCCAGTTTATGGGGGGGGGCGAAAGTCTGTCTCTCCATGAACAAGCTGCACAGAACGAGTATCGTGAGTCGGCACATATGCATAAACAAACTGAAAAATAAAAAGCAGTCAAACACTTCCGAAATCCCTGCGCATAACACAGCAGCCACGACACGATCGTTCCGCCCATGACGATGAAGCGAAGCGAAGGACCGTTGAGAAAATTATGAGCAGCAGATGTCGGTGCGCAGCTCTTTATACTTGAGCGAGTCAACGCCAACGGCAATCGTATCCGCGATATCGATGGAAGATAAATAGATGATACAGTATGTTTTAATACAGTAGACACTCAGTATTAAGGAATTCACCGTTAAGGAATCAGCCAGCGTTTTGGGGGGGGGTCACGATTTTAGTGATTTGGCTGGCTGGACCCAAAAAAATAAGGAAGAGGTCCAAAATAAGGAAGGCGCTCGCTGGCTGGCATGCTTTCGGCAATCTTAACATAAGGAATTGACGCTGGCATAACTTGACGCGGTGCACATGGCTTTAGGCTAATTATTGCACATGGCATTACTGTAGGCAATTATTGGTGTTATGGTGTGTACACCATAATATCTGTCTGTCTGTCTTCATGTCTGTGTGCAGCTCTCTAAGCTGTTGCCTACTCGCTGGGTCCATTTTATCACTTCGAAAAATCAGCACACAGTTTTCTCGAAAATTTCAGTTTGTAAGGCTGACGTGAGGAAAATAACGAATGGTGCTGGCTGGCTCATGAATCGCGTTCCTTCTAATGAACAATTCATTAGCACGCTGGCGCTGGCGGGGGGTCACGATTTTAGTGATTTGGCTGGCTGGAGCCAGATCTCTGTTTCATTAAATATGAGTGTTTACTGTAATCCTGGAAATTAAATTCACGATGACACGCGAGACGATGCGAGACGATATGACCGTCATCGTCACGCTGGTTCAGAATTTTTTCGGGACTGAGACGGAAACCACGTTCCAGTTCCAGCGCGTATAACCCTTCCCTTTCTATTTATGGCGATGGCTTGGTTGGCTTCGGCGCCACAGGAATATTCGTCCCTAAAACTATGTGTTACCACATGCACGATTCAGCAAATCTCGGATGGGAAAGAATATTCTCTGTTTTGAAAACACGTGACTCTCTCGTCTGTAAACACATACTGTACACAATCCATGACTATCACATGTAGATCCTTTCCCTCGCCTGCTTGAGCAGAGGCTACTGTGACACTGTCAACATCATGAGGAGTTCCTAACGCAAAAAAATCTGTTTATTCTTCTGCTAGGGAAGAGCGCACGGATATTGTAAACTTCAGTGACAGTCTACCGTCAAGCAGAAATCGCTTATATAATATTGTGCTCTTGCCGATTCTAACGAAAAGTACGACGAAATGCCAGGACAACCTCAGCTATCTGTCCGAGTTCGTCGCAACGTTGTTGCAGCCGAATCATTTGAGGCTCGCTTCCAGGAACCTCAACGCGCGCAGCAGAACTGGTCAAGCAAAACTGCCCGTCTACAGAGGAAAACAGAAGATGGTTTAAAAGCGAAGAATGCTTCCAAAAAAACGTACTATTGCTCTTTCCAAACATCACTTTTTCCGGAGTCAGTGGAACGCGCCCCTCGACCCCTTGAACAGGTGCAGCACGAAACTTCATTTTATTTTTTTACCGTTTTACCCTCTTCAAAGCTATCAGCGTGTTCCAGAGCAAAGGATGCCTTAAAACGTGATATTCTGAACACTTTCTTTCGTAGCCAGCTCTTTGGTTCTTTCAGTGTTGCTGTTAGCGTACACGTTTTGAATTTCAAGCGCCTGCATGTTTTCCCGTATTCTACAATTGGCATAAGATGTTCCCACTTCTTCCCACATCTTCCCACTTTTTTCCAATGTCGTATTTTGGCAAAAACTCCTGAGTTGTGCACACACCTCCATGGCGTGCGCAGGTGCATTTTGAGCCCCAAACACTGGGGCAATGCTTCACCGATCTGAAAGTGTGCAGTCTGGCTCTGCCTGCCGTGAGCGAAAACGTGCTCGAGGAGGAGATCATTCGCACAACCCCACGTGCCTGGAGCGGGAAACTCGCCTACCTATCGAGTGCCCTACGCCTTTCACCACTATCCACGCGTGCAAGCGAGTCGAGCTCCCATTTGCCGGCGTATAGGAGTTGTGGAGCCGAAGAGGAAAACTCTGATGGTGCTGTGGGAAAACAGACTATCGACTGCCCTCCTGGCGATCTTCCAGGCAATCAAACCCAGCCTACTTGTCTGGAGCAGAGTAGGGAACAGGGTCAGGACGAAGACGAATTCGTTCGTCAAATGTTCGACTGTTTTCACAAAGAACAGAAGTCGAGTCGCCCCGTGTTGGACGGTCAGAAACAAGTCGACGATGACTTTGTGTCACAGATGTTTAATTGTTTCAATAAGGAACAGACGGACAGCCACCCAAAGCCGCAGAACCAGAAACCAGTTAACGAACAGCTCGGGCGGCTGCTGTCGGGGAATCTCGACCTGGAGCGCGCAAAGGGCCACGAAACTTCAAGTGAGCGTGCAGAGAGCCACCTTTCGGCGAACGGCGACGCGCTCAAGGCTGTGATGGACCGTGCAATTAACGGGTAGGTTTTCCGACTGCTCCGCTGAATTTCGAGCGGTGTTCCGTGTTTGAGCGTTCATCGCTTCAAGGCACTGCCTGTCCATTTTGTGACGTGGAGCGTTACGCGTGGGCTCTGCTTGCGTGCAGGTTCGACTTCTGGGAAACTGAGTTCCCTCTTGTGTTGAAGAAAATTGGGACGGGAAGCTTCGGACAGGTGCGTGAAGCTTTCATTCTCGGTCGGTTCTTACTCGCGACCCCTCGTTAAGGACTTTTGCCCTAGCCACCCGAGTGCAGGGAATGAATGGTGTTCTCGTCAAGGCCTATCAACCCGCCGTATACCTTAGTTCCATCCAGGGCCGTAACAGTGACAGAAACGTGCCGGGTTGCGCGGCTGGGAGCAGGTGTTCGTCGGGCGCTGGCATATGACGCAAGTCGCCATTAAGGTGATGGACATCGGATGCAAGCCAATACAAGTCTGGGATACCTTCTGCCGTGAGATAAAATTCCATTACAGGCTGCACCATCCTAACATTGGTACTCCTCGATCACTTCCTGACGTCCAAACCCGAAACATTCCGATGCAGTGGTACCTGAAACTTCCGTACAACGTGCCCCTTCCCCAACCCTGAAACCTGAGACACCACTATTCGATGTACGTGGCACCCTCAGGCGGCCCCCGCCTACTGCTCAGGCAGTGTTCCACGGCAGTGCCTCAAGTGGGGTCCGTGTTTTTTAGTAAACCTTGCGGGTGCACGGTGTTTGGCAATCGTTGGCCGCCTGCCTCCTGTTTTCCCCTGCCTCCGCTGCTCCTGTCGCCAAGCCTCTGAGGACAAGATTTTTCTTCGTGTGTTGAAAACTGCAGTGCGATTCCTGGGTGCGTGCACAAGAAATGAGAAGCAGCCGGCCCTTCTCCTAGAGCTCTGCGAGCGCGGCAGTCTCTATGACCTCATCCGCAGGTGAGAGGATACAGCAGCTTTAGACCCCAGCTTTCTATCAGGGCCTACTGCTTACATTCACAGATCATCTGACGGATTAAAAGCAATAAGTAAGGCTCGAAGCGTTGAGTTGGGGTTTGCAACGTCGGCACAGGGCGAGATCCGGAGCGGGAACCTTCGAGTGGTCGACGCGGCTGCGATACGCACTGGACGCGGCGCGCGCCATGGTATTCCTACACAGCAAGAAAGTTATCCATCGCGACCTGAAAACCCCCAACCTCCTCGTAGATCGTGGCAACGTATGCAAGGTGCGTCATACCGTGGTGTGCCATACTGGGTGCGGCTTAGCTTTATCAGAGTTTTTGACACAAAGAAAGGACAGGAATAAGATCCACGAACCTTGATCTGAAACATTATAGCAAGTCGATAACCGAGATGTTCTCACGCTGTGAAAATGGTAGCTCTCAGTTGTGAAGGGCTCGCATCGGCTGAGAATACAACGACATATGCGGGGGAACATATGCGTGTGCTCAGAGTTGCTCGGCCTCTTCTTTATGGCGATACAGGACTGAGAGCCTTCCTTTGGTTTGGACGGGATGGGCCAGGTGAGCGATTTCGGTATGAGTAGATTCACCACGGGTGTTGAGACGGACAAGGTAGAGGGGCTTAACCCGCGGTGGGCAGCACCAGAGTTGCTGCGTGGTGAAAAGTATGGGCAGTCGGTGGATGTATATTCATTCGGGACTGTGTTGTGGGAACTTGCAACGCTGCAGTTCCCCTTCCAGGACCTTGCCTCTGAGGATGCTTCGCTCGCCTATTTGGTGGAGCAGGGCCTGCACCCAACGTTCCCTCAGAGTTGGGAAGAAGGCTGCCAACAAAGTGTGCCGCAAGGCTATGTCGAGCTCTCACAAGACTGTTGGGCTCATCCCTCCAAGAGGCCCTCCTTTGTGCAGGTGATCGCATCCTTCTACTCTTCCCCTCTTCCTGTCACCTGCTCGTTTCACTCCGAGCCTGCAAGAGTTTTTGCTCAGGGAACTATGGTTGATGGTGAACGACCGTTTTTTTAATGAGAAGGATTCTGAAGGGGATGGGGTTTGCGACAGATAGCAACTCGCTTGGAAAACATGTCGAAGTCGCTCAAAGCAATGTCACACGCCACAGGTTCAGGCAGCGCAGTCTTTGCCTGAAAGCAGTTAGAGACAGGCGTTCTCTTGTTACTTGAAATTTTGGAGCGCATACGTCATATTCACTTCAAGTCCTCCATAGGCAGAATTTTGCATTGATATCATTATATTTGTAGTTAGATATTATTGGTATATAGTTGTATGCATTCTTGTGACACATTCTTGCTTCCCAAGAGTTACTATGCTTGTTTCATCTTGAAAGGAAGAAGTCAATACAGACTATCCCTTTGTTGTGGCCCTTTGAGGTTTTCGTCCTCCGCGGCGCGCAATGCGCTACTCATGCATAATGAAATATCGGAGAGTGTAGTGTGAATTTTGATTGACAAGTGACGGAGTAGAATCATATTGGTTGTGTAATTGTGTGACCTCAAAAATCCCGATTTTGATAACATTTATATCATGACTCCTGCATTTTGATGTAAATCATACAAAAGGAAAGAGCAAATCCCTGCCAACAAAAAGTGAGGTATATATAGGAGGTTGAGGGCACATTTATGGTTGGGCAGTAGCATAGAAATCATACCAAGAAAATATTAAGGGTATGGGTAAGTATAAATTGCAGCTAAACGGCCGAAAGTATCGATGATAGTTGGTATCGACAAGATTATTCCCTATTCACTACCCTTATTCCCTATCGCAGATTATGTAGGAAATAGTATGTAGTTTGATGTGGTGTATATGACAGCTGATACAGAAACGATTCGCAATCGATGCTATTGAACCGATGTAGATAATCGATTGTAAATAGCTCACAATCAGACGTGGCACAAGTGAATTACGCAATCAATTAGTCCTGGTCGAATTATCCGTGTTTTAGTCGTAGGCCATTTTTTCTCTCTCATAGAATTCGTCCTAACATCGTGATTTATCCACGGTGCTCAGCTAAAATTCTATAGATATTTTCAATAGAAATTGTTGAATTTCATATTAAAAGTTAGTCGTCGCCGAATACTTATGTGTGAGTTTAATCGCGCGTCGGCAAATTAAATCATTATTCTTCCAATTGACTGCGTAATTCCCTCGTATTCGATGGAAAAATATTGAACCGATACTTATTCTTAGGAAAATATGCAAATCTGTAGAAATCTGACGTCATCGTACCACGTTATGTCTCCGGTACATTTTACCATTGGTACAAATTGGCACAACACAGGTAACACAAAATAATTATGCTCATGTCTTTTTTTTAATGAATCAACGACCACGAATGGAAACAGGCAACTTTTCAATATCTCCGGGAGCTAATGGCCAGCCAATATTCCATGAACCGTTACTGTGATATAAAATAACACTACGACAATGTGCAGACAATTGATGTAATTTGCAAATGAAAAGCTCAACACTTCAACATTTGCTATCGAGTGCACACAAACCTTCCGAAGTTCCTTACCACATGAAGCATCTCAACTATAGAGACAAAATTTCATAGGATGCAGCACCGGACTGAGTACATACCAGTCACTCAATATATTTACACGGCAGTCAGTGTTCACAACGGTTTGTGAGAAGGACGCATCGAGTCTTTATCAAGTACTGGCTCCAATTGCATTGTTTTCTTTTTAAAATCCGAAAACATAGTCCATATCGATTTCCGTAAGTAGCAATTCAACCAACCGGCGGGCTTCAGGATGCTCACACGCATTTTGAATCGTAGCCAGAACGTTTTCAGCGACGTCAGGATTCTCATGGTGCAATATGGCTACTAGCTGTTTGGCGGCAGAGTGAATGGTCGGCAACTTCGCATCTTCTTCAAGTGTAAGTCCCATGAAAGCCGCGGCTGCTTGCTGCTGGATAGACTCAATTGGTGAAGTTAGCATTTCTGTGAGGACTGGGATGCCATCAGCCTCATGCACCTGAACTTTCCCGTATGGATGGTGACATAAATTCCTAAGACATCTAGCGCAGGCAGTTTTGAGATCAGCATCCGAGTCTTTAGCTTTGGCAAGCTTCAGTATTGTGGGGGGCACTTGAGCGTCCAAAGCAACAAAAATCCCCTGGTCCGAGGTGGTACAATTGCATAACGTACCAACCCCTGCATACAGCGCGGACACAACCGAACCCCCCGCTCAGTTCAACGCAGCACCACGCATACAGCACGGCCCAAACCGGAACACGTGCTCAGTTCTACGCAAGCGCCACGCATACAGCACGGCCCAAAACGGACCCCGCGCGCTCAGTTCAACGCAGCAACACTGCATACATACAGCACGGCCCAAACCGGGCCCTGCGCTCATTTATAAACAACACACTGATTGGTACATGCTACGTGGCGGGGAAAACAAAGGTGCGCGTGAAGGGAAGATGTGGCGAAAGCAGGGGAGGCAATATTCGATGATAATCCTGCTCAGAAGGCAGCACTGCTTTTTGCGCCTCGCCTAAAATTCGCCTAAAATTCGCAAATCATTGGCACAAGACCATGACGACTTCGCTCGGCCGCCGCTGTCACAGATATCATTATATGTTCGCGGGTTGCAAAATAAGTCTTTTGCAACTCTTCTAAATTAAACCGACAACGCACCAGCTAGTCGTGCAGTTTGCACATCAATAAAGATGAGCTCTTCCTTGTATGCAAAGAGAAGAAGTGTGCAAACTTTCGGCGTGGGTACCACCTGCCAGGACCGCGCGGGAACTAGAAATAGCGTCTTCAAGCATCGCCACAATCTCAAATAGAACACGGGCGGGTGATGCCAGCAGGGCAGCCTCTCCAGAGGGACCCGAACTTACAACCTGCACAGATTGAAGCGCCCGGCACCGGATTAAATAAATAAGTCTAACCAGAGACAGTTCCAAAGGCTACCACCAAAGCGGCAGGAATTACCTCGAGGCACTGCGACGCTGCCTCCCGGGCTTCTGTCGAAGCGTCCTTCAGAGCGTAGGTCAGGGCGGGGATACCGTCCGCTTCCACAATGGCCGCACGTCCCGACATTAAGTCTGCGAGGCTCATCAGAGTCTGGCTTGTGAGCTGTCGCACATATGGGTCACTGTTACCCAGCAGATGCACAAGATACGGCGCTGCCCCGTAGCTGACAGCCTCGCTCTTCGTTTCCTGGTTTGTGAGAAGAGAAAGAAGGTATCGGAGGGCGCGTGCGCGTTCTGGGTCTGGAAGTCTGTCATCTGCCAGACCTATAACGTCAACTAGTTTTGGAACGTGCCTGCGACCATATGCAATGGCAATTTCTTCTGGGATGACATCCACGGGGAAGGGAGGATTCAAATCTGGGTGGCGATCCTTCAGAAACTCGCTTGCCCCATATCTGGCAGCATGCGTTGTCGTCATTTTTCAATTGACACAGTAAATGGCGTGGCAGGCTAACCAAGGAGCAACACTCTTTACACTTGAACCACACGACAGACCGCGTTTCAGGCTTTCAGGTCGTTTTCGGTTTTGAGGTTTCCTTCCAGTTACTTGAGAGAGGTCAATTATTAGCTGCTGGGAAAATCTCTGAGGACCGCTGGATCTTTCTACCTTTCGCTTTGCCCCACGCAAATCTGTCCGCATGCAGCTTGCGCATGGCGCGGCCGATAACTGGTGTCCCGCGCGCGAATACTAGTCGATTCCGATACGAGTCGACCCAGAGGTCGACACGCGCACACCAGTGAAGAGTGTTGTAAGTCTCAGGTCATAGATTAAGATTTAGATATATCTTATGGGGCACAGTGACACAGTAGTTTTCTAATCGGCTACTGTGTCACGGCTACAGAGCCGACAAATAACACATTTCGATTTGGCACTGTGGAAATACCTCTGCTCCTTATGATTTGGAAACGGACCAAATTACCTTACCTTACTTACCTTACTTACCTTACTTAATCAGCAGCAAAGCGCGAATCCCAACGGGCGACACAGACAAACTTTCGATCTCACGGATGCTAGACGCTAACGATGACAGTGCCACCGCAGTCGCGTAGATTTACCGCGACGCCACCCACGCGTCATAGCATGGCACGTTATATCATCGCATGGCATTGGAACGATGTCGACATGGAATGATGACGAGACCGACATCATGGGAGTAACGCCCACTCCCCTCCCCCTCCCCAAACACCTTGGACCTTCACCCATCGATAAACCCGACCCCGCATCACACAAACCGCAACCGCGCCTAGTGGAGATCCCCTAGATCGACCCGCCTAGTATAATATCAGACATACGACTTCTACCCTAAATTAAATCGGTACCCACAAGGTCCCACCTCTCACGGGTGCTATCCCACGAAGGGGTACCCTCACTCCCGACACCACGAGACATGAAATATCCGGCTCTCTCACTCAAAGCGGTTAGGCTACGGTTCAAAATACTTAGCTGGGGCTGAAACACGCCTCCAAAGCTACAGGTTACCTGCTCAACGCAAGTCAGGTATGCGGGCAATGCACCGACAGTCCGACACTCACGGGGGACTAGATATCAAGTATTGCCCCGTGTATGACATTCCTCGATGCATGTGACAGATGACTGCATTATTCGGCTCGAGACCGCGAGTCACAGCGATAGAGACCGCGAGCCACGTGTTAGTGCTACCAGCGAGACACTTTACGTCTGAGAGACACGTTACGTCTGTCAATTAGCCGTACTCGTACAGCCGTGCAGAGCTCACGTAGCATAAGCTACTTAGACTCTCTTACTCGCATATGTTATATCTTTTACAGACATACTTCACACGCTCAAGCCTCATATTTTTGCTTACAACGATAGTTATAAAACACCGATATACAGAATATTATACCCCGTATGTGTTTCAAGGAGTGGTATCGAAAGTTTTAGGCCTCATCGATAGTTTTTCGATAGGCGGAAGTTTATATCAATCGATAACAATAGGTGTAAATAGGTATCGATCAATATCGATAGGTAAGTTTGGGTATCGATCGATAACAATAGTTATGAAAACGTATCAATAAATAAGTACCAAATTCGATATATCGATATATCGATATATCGATATGTTACCACTACTTCTCTAATAACACATGAAAGCAAACTACAGATCTAGAACTCTACCGTATTCATAGCAGCCATCAAAGAGTGCTCAATCGTGCCCTCGGTTAATTTTTTCCTAAGGCATGCTACTAACCTTGGAAATCGGATACTCTATGTGGAAATCTGATCGAATACTTCAAAGGCCCAATGTGGAATCGATTAATCGATTAATCGATTTTGACCAATCGTGTCGTTCAATTTTGAATTCATCGATCAATAACAATAGGTGTAAATAGGCATCGATCAATATCGATAGGTCCGGGGGGTTATCGATCAATATTCAATATTTCGATATGTACAAATTTGCTATCGATCAATAACAATATTTCGATTAATCGATACTATCGAAAATATTGAATATCGATACCACTCCTTGATGTGTTTCAAACTATTTATTAGGTTATGTTAAACCACCTCGCACCACTGCTTTTTCTGATCTCACGCCCGATTTCAAATTAGCCGCGAAACGCGTATTTAACTGGCAGTCGGCAAAATTATTTGATGATTGCCTTTTGCGGTTGAACTGACACTCCGCAGGTCGACCCGGCGTTAATTTTACATTGCTTTTACCTTTTATGATTGGGAATTCTTTTACGATTGCCCTCTCGGCCTTTCATTTAACTTCAATGTGAAAGCGCGTCCGTTAATTATGATGTGAGATGAGACTTTCATCCCCCCTAAGGTGGGGCGGTCACTCTCTCTCTGATCACCCCTTGACCCGAGGTGCCACGTCAGTTTGCTCCTGTTGCCGTTCCGTGATAACAAAACACCACAGTTATTTTATCATCCCATCTTAGCAAACAGTGACTCGTCCGCCTCTGCGTTTTTGTGTTCAGTTCGACCGCGATAATATATATATATATCTTATTCTCTCTGAGGTTATCGGCCACCACTTGTGGGCGTTTTCTTCTGTTTTGCTTGAAGATCCTTGGGGACGCACAAGCTCCCCTCGCAAATTTTACTTCCGACGTCAAGCACAAGCTTCGTCCCGGCACAAGCCTTACTCCGACCTCGGCCACCGTTAGCGATCGCGGCCGTGTCACCTTTTATTTCCGTCGAACAATCCGGAATCCGAGCAGCACAAGCGCTCTTTGTTTTTCTTACCACCTCCAACGCATTTTAACAATTGACGTCAAGCACAAGCTTCGTCCCGGCACAAGCCTTACTCCGACATCGGCCACCGTTAGCGATCGCGGCCGTGACAACTTTTATTTCCGTCGAACAATCCGGATTCCGGGCAGCACAAGCGCGCTCTATTTTTCTCACCTTTGTCCTCGACAATTTTATCCGATTTTACTTTGCGCTCTGCCAGCAGCGGCTAAACCGCCGGAAAACTGGCTTATCGTGCGGCGTTTTTGACGTCACCACCGTCTTCCTCGTCAAAATCCACCCCAAATAGACTCTTCCATCACTGGATTTGGTTCATTTTTCAGAAAGTTATCTCTTCACTTGGGAACCCTAACTCTTCGTTCGCGGAATTCTGCAGCCAGCGGTCAGCGACCATGTATACTGACCGCCAGCATGCGCGCATGACCGCTGTTCGTTCAGCGTTAGAGTCTCTTCGATTACGTCGACAACATTCTGCCTCTGGCTTTGGTCTGGTGTTGTCTGGTGGTGCTTGCGCACCAGACACCAAGCACGACTCCGACATTTTCGCCATCGACAACGAGTGCTATGACTCCTACGAGAGCGCCTCACCGCATTCCTCGCCTTCGCGTTGTGTGCTACCTCGCTACGATGTGGTGGTGCTTGAGAACGCCTTTCGTCTCCCACCCCCACTTCCTCGTGCGTTCGACACCTTTGTGCTCGAGCCACTTTCCGCATTTCCCACATTCCTCCCCCTCTGCCACTTGCCTCTGGTGGTGCTTGGCCACGTTACGCCATGGCCGCGCACAGGTATTGGTTGGTATCTGAGGGGCCGATCTGGTTACCGCCTTTCATGGGGTCGCAGCCCGTCGCCAATGCCACAATCGACCTGCCACCAGACACATCACGGTCTGGTGGTGTGCAACACCGAATTAGACAGACACTTGCGGTGAACAGCTCTAGCTACGTAGTGCAGTAGTTTCGGACTGCAAGAAGGCCTTTGGGCCTGTAACTGCTGCCTATTTTTGCCTAGGGTTTAGGTTTGGGATGCAGGCTTGCCTGCCTTGTTGTGGCACCTCACGCCTTCGGGGTGAGGTGGTGTGATGTGAGATGAGACTTTCAGCCCCCCCCATAAGGTGGGGGGCAGTCACACTCTCTCTGATCACCCCTTGACCCGAGGTGCCACGTCAGCTTGCTCATGTTGCCGTTCCGTGATAGCAAAACACCAAAGTTATTTTATTATCCCATCTTAGCAAACAGTGACTCGTCCGCCTCTGCGTTTTTGTGTCCAGTTCGACCGCGATAAACTATATATATATATATATCTTATTCTCCCTGAATTTATCACATCGCTCTGCCAAAATTTGAGGGACGCCTTAGATTTTAGGTAAATTACGAGCATTTGCGGCGGAAGCGCTGGCCAATTTTTTTGAAAATTACGAAAACTTGACAAAAAAAACTTCATCTACAACCCTACGAGAACGACAAGCGCAACATCGCCACCTCCTCCAACTTCAACGGTCTAGAAGGTCTACCATGTCGTCGTTCACACTGATGGAAACACCGAAATGCTTCCAGTATAATTATATTGTTGATCAGACAATATAATTACATCGGGCAACAACCTCCCGACGAGATCCAGACGGGACTTGAACCTGCGCGCTCAAGGTGCAAGTCCAACACATAGCGCCCTGCACCATAGCGCTACGTCATCCAGAAGTAACGCCATTACAAACTATTCCAGAAGTAACGCCATTGGAACATCGAGATGGCCAAGCACTTCCCCCAACCAGGATCAAGCACATCATGGACGACAACACCGGCGCCTACACCACGTGCTCCACTACCCCTGACGTCGCTCCACTTCTGAAACAGTTGAAGACCGCGCCTACTACGCCCTCACCGATATTCACGAGCCTCAGCAACAACGAGATCTTCAATTGAACTTCCTCACCACGGGCGGCGACATTGTCTTCAAGAGGTTATGTGACGCCCTGACCCGTGTCCTCACCGCCACTCGACCTGGCCACGCCCCAGCACTACTTACTGGAATATCCCGGTTCACGGACATCAGACAGTCCTGGAACCAATATAGATAAATGGCTACTACCCGATGGTCCTTACGGTAGGACCTAGAACGCTCTAGGTCGTCCTACCATAAGGACCACTTTTTCAATAATTTTTTGAGGTGCCCTATTGGTATCGTGAATGGCTACCCTCCGGTTGATGGCATATTTAGGACTTGAACTCAGTCCCCTCTTTCCCACTTGCCGAGTTTTAACCCAAGCGGGATGCTACACTACCCGTATTAGGCACGGGTAGCGTAAAAAATCGTCGAGAACTTTTTTAAAGCCAAAAATCTCTTAAAATAATAGCACATCTTTCATAATTTTTCGCCGACGGACTATGGAGGCTGAGCATGCGTCCAATGATCCAGTAGCACCGTAGCATTATATACAATCATGTTTGGAATAGAGCACAAGTCGATAACCTCATAGCGGACATTCAGCTGCACCCCAATCAACCTGTCCCATCATTTTTAGTCAAATGTCATAAAATTTAAGGGTCGATTTTGGCTTTGGTCTGAAGTCGGGGATGCTATATTGAATGCGCACATGCCGCTTACACACTATTACTTGCCCTATCCGAGGATTTTTTTAAAAATCACCCAAATTTTCTTTTGAAATTTTTCCTAGTCCTCCCCAAAATTTTTTGCCAACCCAAAAAAGGGCCCTATATTTTTCAAAAAATTTTCCATTTTTCTACCTAATTGCAAATTGATATAATATAAATTATAAGCCCCTCTAGACCTATGAGTCTGCACGCACGCAATAGGTTTTGCTTAGGCATCACAATTGGGGTTTTGGATTACCTTGCTTGTCGTTGCCAGCAAGGGCAAGGGGAAACAAGGCAACTATAATGTGATGCTTCGTTATCGCAAATCATATTACCGCGAACATGAAGCAAATAAGGTAGGTAGGAAAACAGTCAAAAGACATGCACTGTGAGTGCGACTGTGAGCCGATTCTGAGGACGGGAACCTTGTTCGACCTGCTCCTCGATATCGTCAACAAGACCGGGAGCAAGGTGCACTTCGCGCAAGGTCTCAGGGCCGCTCCCGGTGACGGTCATAAATTCATCGCAAGATTCGTCGTCGGAAGACCCGTACTCGCCAAGAAGACCTGCTAGACCTAGAGAAGACATCTTACTGTGCGTGACACTCGACTGTTTACTCAAACTAGAATAAAGAGTTAAAGACTAGAGGGTGCATATCGCGTTGTGTGTGGAATCGTTAGATCGGACGCACGAGACACACTTGAGGTACCGAATGGTGTTTCGCACGTTGGATGCATCGTAGGCTATGTTGGCCCAGATGCCTTCAGTCGACCACTGGACCCGCCCATGGCAGTTTTTTTTTGAAATTTTGACATATTTTGAATTTAGACCCCATATTTTTCGAAAATTTTGACAGTTTTTTTTTTGGGTTAAATATCCGCCCAAATTTTGAATAAAATTTTTCAAAATCCTCGGAAGGCCCAAACTATTACCTCGCTATTGTCGCCATATAGACACAATAGTTGAATTTTCGAGCCATCTACATAGGCAGAATGTGCGATATTTTGGCGTGTATTCATCGTTGATCCGGACGAAGGGCATTATTATTTTGGGCGATTTAGTGCCTTTTCCAGCTTTGACAGCCAATGCTGCTTCAACCACTATTTTGAGGGCCAAGATGAACTCGGATGGAATTTTTGACAAGATGCTACGGAAAGAGCAGCTCGAGAACTTGACGACATGGGTCTCGAAATTTTCGTAGGACCTATCGTGAAGCGGATAGCCGGGCTTAAATGTAGGTCCTTGTGGTAGGACCTAACTTTTTTTGCTGAAATTTGAAAAAAAAAAACCACCACCAAAGCGTGCGCAATTTAAGCACTCCAAAGGTCACCCTATGCATGCAACCACAACTTGAAATATTCATTTGACTCATAAATAGGATGCGTGATCGCACGTTGAAGTGATGTTTATGCGAGGAAAACACATTTGTACGTTGGTCCTTATGGTAGGACTTTGAATTTGGGTAGTAGCCATAAACTCTCATAAGAAATAAACCCTAAGCTAGATATGCCCGGAACGGTCACGGAGTCGGAACGGGTCTCGTCGTCTCGAGTCTAGCTACCTGTGACACTCGGTGTGTCACAACACAGGCTTACGGATCAGTCACGGTCCAATGTTGGCTACCTAGGAATCTGTCATAGGGGCCTGCACCGGGACTCCCGGTCAGGGCTGCCTATACAGATTTCAGCACACCACCCCAGCACCGTGGGTGGTGACTGACAGGTAAGTCAGAGAAGTTAAGATAAGTTAGGGCAAGAGCTAGGGTGACAGGCCTAACTGCTAATCAAACTGCGCAATTCTGAAACACAAATTCGAACCCTCTAGCTAGCACAAGTGCAGAAACCTACGGGCAAGGAGCTCCCGCTAAACAACTGAAAGGCACTGTGTCAGCAAACCAGATTTAAAGATTGTAGTTGTCAAAGTAGAAAGCATAAAACCAAATTGAAGATCATGTTGAGGTCAAAGTACATCTCAGCACACCACCACTAAAGTGGTGTACTGCCAGAAACATAACCAGAAGTAGCCGATGGCAGACTCGTCCCCGTCAATGTCAGACGGAGGTGGGTCATGGTCCGGAGACGGTGGAGCCCCACCGAGAGGCTCAGCCGGCAGAAGTGGGTCACCAAGCAGAAGCGGGTCAGGGTACTGGAAGATTCCACCCGGGACCCCCCTGCTTCCACCACTCCCGCAGGTGGCGGTCAGGCGGCACGGCTGAAGGATCGCACCCACCGAGGGATGCAAGCACCGCCTCCAAGGTGTCGGGGCTCAGCTCCTCAATGCCCGGGTAGATGCACAGGTCCCCCAAGATGCGGCCGCGGCCAGACCCGACACTTGCACAGCTCGTCGTCATTGGCCGCCGTGAAGGCGGCGGCACCCGCCCCCATGACAGAGCGGAGAAGGAAGGAGAGGATAAAGGGCATCCCCACCCACGTACCCGCGTGAGCGGGAAGCCCCATGGTGGCTTGCCGCAACCATACCGTGCTCGCTTTATTGATTTTATCCCCCTAGAAATAAATTATTATCAGTCACAATCAGTCGCGGCGGAATTGTTATTAATTTACCGGACCATTTGTTTATTTGTTGCGATTCGTTTTCGTAGAAATCTTATTTAATTCCGACTGTTTGCTTTTATTGTTTGTCACATAGACTATGGTCGCATCAATATAATTAATTATTATGTTTGTGGTTTGTTATAGGCCGCCGCGTGTCGTTTGTTACTTTATGGCCTGGGTGCTGGTCCGCCCTATCATTATGACTGCACCCTCTTATAAGCCGAATAGGATTGAGTTTCGGCACATATACAAGCCGAAATATACAAGCGTCCCGTTATGAAAGGCTGTCTTTTTAGGACGACCGACAGCTTCTGCAGCGGACTTGGCGAGCAGCCCTTCATAAAACCTAAGGTACCGCTCAGGAACCGTGCGCCGAAGGACCGGTGCGGGTGGGCGTCTGACTTCAGGGTCCGGGTTTACGTCACTCGGTTTCACGCATTTCACGAAGCTCGATAGCGTACTCTGTGGTTGGCGTTCTAGGGCGCGGTGCGCAAGGAACATGGTACCCCTCGAAATTTTGGTGCAGACACACCCCTCACCATCAGCAACCAGACCCGTCTTCCGCTTCGTGGCGCATATGATACACGGTGGGTCCATGGCGTGGCCCGAGCGCTTACGGTAACTTTATTTTTTTGTTTGAATTGCGGCTTGTGGGTTGACGTACGTCATTCAGCATCGAGTGTTATTTCTTAATTGGTTTTGTCGATTGCAGTTGTCGCATGGCCGAGAACCGATGGCTTTAATTAATTTCCAAACTATTGGTTGTCGTGTCGTGTATACGTGGCCAAATTTATTTATTAATTGGATTTGTCGTTTGACGTCGAGTGACGCGATTTAGAAATTATTTATGGGATAAAATCAATAAAGAGAGCACGGTAGGTGCGGGAAGCACCACCAGACCAATCTGCGTAAGCACCACCAGACTGAGGTGCGTGGGCTGCGGACTCCGACGCACGATTTGCCGAAATGGCCGGAGTCCGCGGCTTCATGTCGAAGTTACCGTCTGCGAGGTCCTCGTAGTCGTCCGTGTCGTAGCCCGTGAGATCAACCTGTCCGATGGCGGCGTGGTTCACGGTCTGAACGAACCCAGCGAACTCCCCGTCCGTCGCCGCCGTTGCGGTCACCCGCGCCGATTGAAGTGGCACGGGTTCCACATCCTTCCCCTGCGAGACAGGCATAGCAGGGGCCGGCACGGCGGATGCCGGTGCCGCCGCACCACCTGTCGGAACCTGCTCCTCCGGCGTGGTCCCCGCTGCGGCGGGTCCGCACACCAGAGCCGAAGCCTGCCGCTATATCAGGGATATGGCCGATGACATATGTGTCATACGTGTCATACATGTCATACCATGTCATGTCATGTCATGTCATATGTTATAATGACATACAATCGTCGAGTATCGTCAGTACGGTCGACTATGACATGTACAGTCATAATATCCGTCATCCACTCACCATGAGTGACATCTGTCATCGAGAAGCTGATTAAAGCATCTCGATGATGAAGCAAGACAGTTCTTGAAGAACAAACTGTTCTGAAGGGACGCGTCTTCGCTTCAAGCATGAATTGAACACCATGCGGGTATCATATGGCTAATTCGATCAGCCGATACTGTTAGTTCGCCCAATGTTCTCGGGTTCACAACCCGATGGTGGTAACGCCTATGAGGCGTGAGGACATTGAGGTATATGAGGAGCATTGTGCTCAAGCAGATATTCGGGATACCAGACTGCACTCATACCCACCTATACTTGTTGCGAGTTGCTATTGTTCAATAGCAGCCGCATAGTCTGAAAGGTTGAACATACAACCTTGACAGTGGTCATTCTCCGTCCACGCGACGAACGAGGACACATAAGTGTGTGCAGTGCAGCAATAGATATATATTGTATATTGAATATTGTGTATGTGACAGGTTCGCGCATACATACAGGCGACAGCGATCGCACATATACGACCATATATCGAATAATAACATCCGCTGCAGAATCGACAGCGAACGGAGTGCGCGAGGAATTACTGTCGCGAACGCATTCGCAACTGAAATCGCTCGCATGAATATCGTCAGAAAATAACAGCGACAAGGTGTGCTCACTGTATACAGATCGCACATATATGCTGTATCATTCGCAGGGTTGGTACGATATGCGACATACGGACGCGCGAATGATTAAAACATCATCAATATGAATGATCCGTACGCGCGATGGCATTCGTACCATGCGACACATACCGGCGACATAAATGTTCACTATCCGCAGCGACATACATCAGCGACAGTGATGATTCGCTATTCGCACTAATTGTTCAGCGCAGCGCACGCGCATCAAAAATTTCGTTATCGCAAATGATTGCAAAAATCGCTCGTCGACGCGCATATGATGATTTAGCTTGTCAGGAAATGCACACCTGCTATAATTTCATCATGCTCAGGGGACGCGCGATGAGGGCGCATGATTCGTATACATCAACATGCAGCACGCTATTCAATATCTGTGACGCGCGCACATAGTATACAGAGATGATGTTTGGTCGACTACTGGCAAATGTACATACAAAGTTTGCTGTCGGACACATAATATAACATCAGATGAATATTTATGCTGTGCACCATATACCATATATGCAGCATACACCACACATGCAGCAATACCATGCATCACAATACCATGAAGCAATACCATGCATCACAATACCATGAAGCAATACCATGCATCACAATACCATGCAACAATACCATGCAGCATAATACCACCATGTTACACATTGACATATATGCACACATGTATCGACATCCAACTTGATCACGATAACAGTTGGCATACATAGGCATATATAACAGTGCATCATGGAAGTATTGCAAATTTAAAAGTAAGGGCTTACTTTAAATCACCATATAGTTCTGTCGATCGACTTGGTGACTGTTTGTCCGCGCCTAACCGACCACAGGCTTGTGCCCTGTGGAACCGGGGGTTGAATAAGCAATACAACCATATTACACTGCAGATATGCACATCTCATATACATACCAGATGTTGCATTAATATATCACATAGCATACCTGCTGTGCAAGTTTAAACTATAAACGAACCCACTTGGTATAAGGTGCCGATCATGATCATTAAGACAATAATTAGCTCAGTATTTCCTGACGCAAGATTTGGGATGGGATACTGTTCTACTGTTGATCAATGAAAGGAATACTCACCGGAGCCATGTGTGAAATGTACCATTCAACTCATCAATCATTATGATGAGAATTGCAGGATTACAACAGTTTAATAAGTATATTGATATACATCATACTTGCTATATGCTGCCCAGTGGTATACAGACTAACTTGTATGATTAAACATTATCAATCTACTTAAGAGTACTGAATCAGCAAGTACCTATACAATACATAAGTCACTGACATCATTATGTATGTTGACATTACACTGACTCACTACAGTAATACCTCACCTTTAAGGAAACAGGAATTTGGAGCCAGCCTAGCTTTTTCCGTATTTTTCTGACCCCGCCCCCCCCCTGCCAGCGTTAGCCTTTTACCGAAATTACTAACGAAAAGGAAACGCGATTCGAGCGTCAGCCAGCCTCTTCTCTTAAATCCATTTCTTTTTAGGGATTGGAAAGCGCAGTCAGCCAGCGCATTCTCTTAAATTTAGCATGGATCCGAGCAGTCGCCAGGAACTGCGAGAATTACATGCTGACTTGCAAAGTGGGATGATTAGTCAGGAAGACTACGACGACTTGAAGTCTATAGTCTTATCGCGTATCAAGGCCAAAGCGCCAATCAATGAGTGTCCCAGCTATAATTTCCTTAGATTGAGCTACAATTTCCTTAATAATAATGGAATTTCCTGATGTTCAGCTAGCCTTCGTTTCCTTAATAGGACATTACGATTTCCGTTAACGAAATGATTCAGCAGCCTTCATTTCCTTATTTGGGTTTTTTTTCTTTTTTAAATTTTTTCCGCATTTTTCCGACCCCGGAAAGCTAGCTTCCTTAACCCAAAGATTTCCTTAAATGTGAGGTATTACTGTAAGTGTATATGATCAAGTATCATATCAACATATGATACATAGATACCATCCAACAAACACATGTGCGTGTTGGATGTCAAGCGATGGCGATACATATGGGACAGGATAAAGCAGCCTGCTGAAGGGCTGGATGGAGAATATCTTCAGACCCGAAGGCAGTATACAGTGCTCAAATAAACAGTTGGTCACTGTTGAGCACTGTCCATGCATCCCACACAATCGCTGGAGCAACTTCATTATCTACTTATGCATCATGACAATTGATCACAATTCAATGCATACTTTGTACAGTAAATCAGAAATTCAACATGATATCTGACAAAGTAGATAATAGAAAAACTATGAGCATTTGCTCTAACTACTTAATATCTCGGTGGCAGTACCACCCTGATTAAGTTAAAAACTATCTGACAGACATCAGTCAGTGACTACAAGTGATTGTTGATAAAACACACATTATCACCACTTTTTGCATGGTCGTGGGTTTCAATCAGCAAAACCCCATATGTTGACCATCACATATCTTCACGAAAATGCCATGAAAAATATCATGTGTAAAAGTGAGATATGTTACATGAGTTATGTAAGATGTACACATAGCTATATATATATATATGGCCAAAAACAGTGAAAATGGGTAAAAACCCGTTGCGGGAAATTTCAAAATTGAAATTTTAACTCGATTTTTTCACGGAATATCATTTTATACCTATTAAAGTACCTGAAAAATATTATGTGCACATTCATATCTCATGTAACACCCTAAAAATTTTGTGTGTAACACCTTGGGGTGTACATAGTGACTGAATGCGTGAAAAACTCACACGTATGATTTCAAAATGAAAATTTGGGTCAAATGTTTTTCGTTGATCCAATTTTTCATCTATTGATAAATATGCCCAAAATATTTCAGCACTTGTAACACCCTGTAACACCCTGAAAATCACGTGTAAAAACTAGGGGGTGTAACATACCTCCTAGATACCACGTGGTAAACAGTGTCACATTAAATGCAGTTTTGATTTAATTCCTTCAGAAAATGTTCATACTGCCTAAATTTGTGTTACTGATACCACGTAACACCCTAATGTCACTATAGGTGACAAGGATCACAGTAACCCTACACACCCTAAAATGCCACTATATAATAGTGAAACACTCTGTGTTTGGCATTTTGGTCATGCGGAAATCAGCACATTCATGACCAATACTTCGGGCAACAACCCAATAACTGTAGGGCAACAACCCAATAATTGTACTGCTGCTTCCTAAGGGAATTGCATGCTGCTTGATGAGGTAATAGGCACTTGACAACTGCCTGTGGAGTTCACACTTCCTTGAGGGGGGAAGAAGGTGGAACCATATATATACTTACCTCGTTATATCAATGTACAAAAATAACACATGTACAATATATGACCACTTCCACGACTCAGATATGCTGGAGGTTATAATGGGGGTATAACGCCGTAAATTAATAGGTAAACGCCCCCCACCCGGTTGTGCTTGATATTGGATGGATCAAATGGAACATTCAGACCGCCCCCAAGTTCAAGAATAATAATACGAAAAATAAAATCACTTTGGCGGGCAAACTAGCGCAGTGCACACTGTTAAGGTAATGCTAAGGCGAGTATTTCAATTCGAAGCGCTGTGCACGGCTTTACTTTGCGAAGTTTAAAAATGCTTTTGCGAGCAGCTTGCGAGACGTTTGAAATTTATTTCGTCGCAAAGCCGAACGTTGATGCTGCAAACGCATATTTCACCATTCGCAGTATGCGTCCTATTTGGCACCGTGCTGACGAGCCTACTTGCGAATAGTATGCCGACAAGCAGAAAGGCGTGCACGGTCTTGAATTTTGCGATAAGTGATAGATGTTCACGTTGCACCTCTAAGCTCGCAGGATGCAGCAACGCACACTTGTTGGCCCAGCAAGAAGCGTATAGCGAATGGCGGCTTCCTCGTGGGGCGCCAACCTCGCTCATTCAACCCGAGGCGCTAACGTTGCGTGACCAAGAGGGGGCAGGATGCGATCGCTTCCGCTTCGACAGCATCAAACAATAAAGCTACTACTGCCAATGCCGCGAGACGCGCATCATCAGCTGAGACCGTTGTTAAGAATGGCAGAGAAGTTGGTAAAGTCGAAGCCCCGTTAAAGTGGACAACAAAGAGACGGCGCACAACATCAGACTCGCGTTTAGCTGTCGGTGCGCACATCCTTTCTTTACCAACATAAAGTTATCATGTCCAGTATTCAGTGTGGATGGTCATCTCAGTATGCACGCTCTAACTCAGCCACGCGCGCGGGCATGCTTATGTGAGTGGCGTATGCTCATGTGTTGCATTATCATCGATGATATGACTGGTGTGTGTACTCGGCATGCAATATTGTCGTATGGCATATACAATTATAGATAACGAAACAAAGTGATACAACGAAACATTCCTCGTTGATCGAGGAACTTCATCTGCAGCCACCATTGAGGACAAAGACGCCGATACAAGCCTGGAGCGTGGGTGATCCACAACGTAAGTCGCCGGCGACGTTTCATTCCGAAGCAAAAACCGAAGGCATAGTATATCCGCCTCGACCTCGGCCATCTGGGGATATCATAGAAATCAGCCGATTCCAAACGTTCACATCGTGTGGCACATGGCAGATTTGTAGCTCATATGAAGGCTGAATGTGGGGCTGATCGATGGCAGATTTCGAGCTCGAGCAAAGGCTGAACGATGTGGGGCTGATCGATGGCAATGTACGTAATATTGATGTATAATGATCGATGCCATTATTCACAAACGACACTCGGCTGACTAATGAACGATGACCCGACATGCAAGTCCACAATTTTGGCACAGGGTGTACATGTGTTGGCGCGCATGTGCAAGCACTGCATGCATGCGATGATGCGCGCCACCTGTGTGCATGCTGCGCATCGTCATGTATCCACGCGCGCGGGTAGTGATCCTGAGCATGCTCTCGCAGTGGCAACGATGTTTCCGCTGCCAACGCGTTTGTGGTATTGTCGTGCATACGAAGAGCGGCAGCCCATTTGTGATGCATGCAGGCTGTTCTAATACATACAATGTGTGTGTGTGTGTTTTGTAGAACAGGGTCATGGTGGCGGAGATTGATGAGACGTCATTCGTGTACGTGTATAAGTGTGTGATGATAAAGGCGTTTTACAAATACGCAGGTTGATCGTAGGGGAGCGAGGTGGATGCGACGTTCTCCGTGCTCCGCTTTACAACATCTTCGGTTGGTATATTAGTGCGAGCTGCCTCGTTGTTACGCATGGTTGGACACCGTATTACGTATGTGTGCGATGAGAATAAGCGCGTGCAAACACACACGCACAAAGCACACAGCACAAAGCATTTTTCACATCAACTCGATCACGAATTGTTAATCTGAATAAGTATCCCATCAATGCATTTTTTACTCTACCCAACACAAATATATATTGTATCTCGGTAGGCTCCTTTTACCATCATTGCCACATGACTATATCAAATAATGTTGCCTCAGCGTGCTGCCTCGCACGCGCGCACACGCACACACCACACACACCCACCGGACGGTGAGCATCATATCAAGCCCGTTGATACTTGATCGGCTGATGAACGAGGACGACGTCCACATGACTTCCATCAGATGTTGGTCCGGGTTCAATCCCCGGCGTCCTGCCAAAGTGAAGTGTGCTTTCACGGTTTTCAGGCCGGATATTGTTTAATTACACTCTGGCTTACTATTGTGTGCATATTGCATAATTACTTCTTAAATATAGAATATACATGCGCACGCGCCTTTGTATACTGTGTGCGTCAGTGTGTGGCGCGCGCGCATGTATGTGTGTATGGCACGTGTATGCATTGGTACAGTGTGAGATAGATTGTGAATCACATGTCCTGGTGTGTATATATATATATATATTATACACCCTGCCATATATATATATATATAGTAGGGATCTCACTCTATATCCCGCTTGTAATACAAATCATCAAATTATAATGCCCTGCATGAATTTTACAACACACATCACGCTTACACATATACATCGACAATGCACACCGGTGATCTGCCATAGAAAACATGGGACGGAGATCAATTATGAAACCATCACTATGAGCGTCTCTGGAAATCAAATAATATGATATGTACAGCCTCATGTATACATTCGTGATAATCATGTATATAAACTCATTATGGACACGTATACATTCATATGCAACCTACACGACAAGCAACAACTATATTTTCAAGAGTGTAGTGAAGTAACGTGGTATACACAACACCGCGCAATTGTATGATGAGGCATATATACATATACCAAGTATGCAATGTAATTGGACAAGCCAGGTTGTGTCTATGCACACACGCACACTCAATGCACATGTGTGTGTGTGTACGTAGCTAGTCCGTGTGCGCTGGTGTGATAATCACATATTTTTTAGTAAGCAAAGAAGTTAACAGAACACATGCCTGCGTATTTACACGTGTGGGCGTGCATAATGCTTATAGAGATACATACGTTTACCTAATCTGGTATTGGATTCGATCCCTTGTGTCCCGCTTAGTATTTTAAGTTCAAATGTCTGCCTATGTGCGTGCACGTAGGTGACTGAGTATAATGATGTGAACAGTGCTTACTCTGCTTACTAACAAATTCAGTTTTATGTCGTCAATTTCTCTTGATTAGTCTGAGTAAGAGTCAGAGCGCAACCAATATAATGGGGAATATCAGATAGATATTGCATGACTGCAAGCCATGGCTCAGTCCCACAGCATATATCAGTGTACAAACGCAATGCACCGATGCCAACTCACCAAGTTGCCACGCACACACAGCAGGTACACTATTAATAGCAGCTTGTTTTTTGGCAGTTCGTCCATCGAGAATAATGGCGTCCATGCAAAACCAAGTTTGATGTTGACATTAGTGTGTGGGTGTTACGAATTATGAATAAAGCAGCCCACATTATTTATACCTGGATACTTTATTGATAATAGATCAGGCAAGCGTTACATAGCAAGGTGCAATTTGCTGAATTATGGCCGGTATCGCTATTTTTAGTATGCTAGTCCATTTCACACTACCTTAAAATCCTAACCAGGGTGCTTTTGAAATCTAATGAGCATATGGGGACATCATAGTAGATTGATTTCGAATCATTAAAATTGCTGGATGAGAATGATGAACTGATTGTTGCAAGCGTGCGCAAGGTGTGAATTGCTAACTTGCGGCAGAAATCGCCAATTTATTATATTTTACTACTTTAAACATCTAATCAGGGCGCGCTTAACATGTAATGGGCATGTGATGACATGCAAGATTGACCTCACCGTATACAAACCGGCGGTCGTTGATAATGATAAGCTGATCAAGACGTTGACGGTGTGCAAAATACTAAATTATTGTCGAAATTGCCATTTAAGTCCATTTTATGACCTTGAAACCCTAATCAGGGTGCTTGAAAGCATGTCGTGAGCACATGGAGACCTCAAAGATCGATCTCCCATTATTTAAAAAGGGTCGGTTATAATGATAAGCTGGTCGAGGCAAACGTTGATGCGATGTAAATTGCTGGATTATGGCCGAAATCGCCATTTGAGGTCATTTTGTGATCTTAAAACCCTAATCATGATGATTGTAAAATGCGTTGTGCATATGAGGACCTCAGATATCGATCTCCCCTTGTAAAAACGGTCAGAGAGATTGATAGGTTAATCAAGGCAAGCGTTAACGGAGTGTAAATTGCCAAATTAAGGCCGGAATCGCCATTTGAGGTCATTTTGCAACCCTAAATGCTCTGATTAGGGTCGTGTAACATCGAATTGGCATGTGGGCACATCAAATATCGATTCCCCACTATTGAAAATGTTAGTTGAGAATGATAACGCGTAGTGGGCACGCTTCAAATGGCCCATTAAAATTTTGGGCAGTTTCAGCATATCTGAGTCGTGGAAGTGGTCATATAGATATATATATATATATCACACACACACACTGAACGGCATGAGATCGGCCAACAAAAGCCAGCCCACCATCATCCCAGTGGATGTGAGAAGCAAATCAGGAGCAGGGCGGGGCCGTGACAAGATACCACAAACTCATACATGTTCCCCAACCCTGATGCAAAGCAGCATGGAAAGATGAAACGATGTGACCGATCATCGCCCAACAATTGTTGGTCTCTGGGTAACGGAGTAAGCGGACCCTGCTGGCATGCCCCCCAGTGGCTCCATCACACACACACACACACATCCATTTTGAAGGTTTTGTTGGTGTGGTGTTTTATCTTAGATGACAGAAGAACCAGCAGCTATACCAGCTATTGACCTCGATCCTAATAACTAGTACTTTGACATTCTGGGTTCTTATGATCATTTCAGCAGATTCAAAATACCTTCATGGTTAAAGGGTTATGCTGACACACAGACCCGATATGATAGGATATTTCGATGCCATCAGCAGAATGAAGACATACATGAGTCGGTATAGAGATCCAGAAACTGAGCCTAAGGAACCAGATGAGGATTACTCAGAGGATAATCCCCGCCTACATTTACAGATCCAGATGATGGTCAGGCCACCGCAACATTAATTCCAGATTGTCCCTAAGGTGAAAATGAATCCACCGAAGGAGTACAAAGTCGGACAGGTTTGGATGGATACAGTAGACAGATATTTTCAGTTTACATATCCAGGTGCACCAGATACAGTAATCACTCAGTAATAAGAAAACCCGCCAATAAGAAAGTAGCCAGCTTTTTTGATTTCTTCACAATATTTAACACATAACACTCCATATTTAAGATCTCTATATAAATAAGAAAGTTGCTAGGCTGACCTAAAATTCCTGTTTTCTTAAAATCGAGTGTTTACTGTAAAGATCTCATCACAGTCTTCCTCACGTTCATTCAGAATAATGACAGACACTACTTTCAGGTCGTGGCTAAAACACCAGATGCCACGTATGATGATGTCAAGAATACATTCCTCAGGCAGTTCGGAAATCCCCACAAGCGATCAGTTGCCAAAAAGCATCTTATGGCACTGCAACAGGGTAACCAGACTTTTGCAGATTACCTACGCACATTCACATCACTGGCTTCTTTAGCATCAGTTGATTTGGATGATGTCTTGATTAAGGACAGATTCGTCAGTAATATGGAACCAGACCTTCGGAAACAGTTTCATCTCAGAGGATGAAAGTAATAACTTGTCGTGGGCACATACCACACAAGTTCTGCTCGATTTGAATTATGTAGTTCATTCGAAGCAGGCAGAGACCCTTCACTATATGGGACAAAAGGAACAGTCAGGAGGCCCAGTCAGAAAAGATAAGGACAAACACATGGCACCTGACAGGGTCGGTAAATGACCATCTAGGAATCGTCTTTTTGTGACAGAAACGATTGTTTGTTCGCGCGAAAAACGGAACCGGCAGTGGAGCGGTCACCGCACGCGGAGCGGTCCTACGTGGCAATGTAGGCGGCGGACATGCAATTTTATCATTTTCAAGTGTTTCGAAAACATTTTTTGGTCTGCGCCTGCACCAACGAGTTGTCAACAGCCTGTTAAAGCGCATACCAAAAGAGTGTGTCGCACAAACGGGGGCTATTTCCCCAGTTTTCAGTTTAAGGCGGTTAGGCATTGCTAAGATTTGGTAACATAGAGTGGTGAAATGCTTTGATGAAATCGTAGGTTGTCCCTTTTCAAAAAACTTTGGTGTTGTCGATTTTCGAGTTCGGGTTTCAGTGAAGAGTGCTTTATCCTTTTTCCTGGCGACACACGGGAGACCCTGCCAGCATTGAATTCGCACCTGCTAGGGTAAATGTGCTGCGGTGTACTCTAAGCTGCATCGCAGGTTGCCAAACTTCACCAAAAGCTTTTTCGACCCGATAGAAAGACTTTTTCAACCTTGTGCTATGGGAGCAGCGCGTCCAGAGTGTAATTCTCTGGCGGAACCTGTGTGTTCTCGGGTTTAATCACCCCTGCTCCCCCCTCTAACTCGTGTGTGCTTTCGTGTCTGCAGACGAGCCTGGCGAGTTCGAAAAAAACTCCTAACAGCATACTTCAAAGGACTATTGTTTTCCGCGGGCTGGCCTCAAGTTTGTGAGCAGCTGCACTTTCATAGCATGATAACTGCCACCATGCGCTTTTCGTAGGCTAGAAAAGATAAGCCCCAGCTCAGCGAAATTCGTTCTGAAGCTGCATCAAGCTCGCTGCAGCTTGCGAGTCTTTTGCGTTTGGCTTCCTTAAGGCGAAGGCTTCCTTGTGTGTGCATATTATTGTACATTTTTCCTTCTGACATCATACGATAGTTTTGGGGCTGCCGTCTGAGTGTTGGGGCCAACCCCACTCAGCTTGGGTTTAATTCCCAACAGTTCCGAGGGGGGGGGACGGGGACACAAGTGCTGCAGGTGAAGAACGAAAAGCCCCCCTCTTGTGGAAGGAGTTGCGGCCGGCTGCAACTACTTGATACAAGGGAATACGGCAACCCGTTTGCTGCACTTTTGATAGGGAAACTAGGTGTAACCCTGACTGCGTGTTGTAGGAATCAACACGCAGTCAGGCACCGATGAGCTCGGGAAGGTGAGCCAAACCAGAGTGATATTTTTTGGGACTGTAGTCTGAGTAATGGGGCTCACCCCGCTCAGCTTGGGTTTAATTCCCAACAGTTCCGGGGGGGGAGGAGGGAGTTTGGCCAGAACCGACGGCAACCGTACGGGGGAACATCGCCGTCGTTTCCGTCGGCAACAGCACCGAGATGCCCCGTTAAAGCACTCTTTAGATAGATAAATAGTCACGCATATAACCTGTATATTTTGTATAGTGTTCGCTTTGTGTTTGAGGGAGGCACTTTCGAGTGCATAGTACAGGTCTGAGCATCCGTTGGATGGGCTGCCTGTTCACTGTATTCATGAAAACGGTCGGGATCAACGACATCTAGTTGTAGCAGGCTGCCTTACGTTTAAGAGCTCAAAAGGCATAGAAACTAGTTGTATTATATGCAATCTTATTGTAGAACTAGGCTTGGATAGTTTACTTTGTTGGTATTATTATTGTCATTTTCTTTCTTCACGTGTTTAACGAATAACATATCGCGTGTTCCGATTTGAGGTTTCAACACTCCTAGGACTTTTTGTCGAACCTATCGCTTTTGTATATACATATATAATAACGTTTGCACTCATATATCACCAGTTAGTACGGTTCCCACACGCTAAGGTTGCCAGCGCATTGAAACCCTATGTCAGAAGTCCTATTCCCCCCTGAGTTTTACATGTGCTGCACACCAAATGCATTCGAATGAACCAAAATGGACCTCACCATCGTTTTCGGAGACATCGAAATAGGTAATATTGATATTGGTATCGATGGCATACATCGGACAATCCTCCGAATGAAACCCAAACCCCTAGATGGTCATTTCGACCCCCCCCCTGGGTGCCATGTGAAGGCCGTGGCAATAAGCCATATGACAAATCCAATCAGAATCGAGGCAACCAGAATCAGAATGCCAACCAGAATTCCGAGAGGAATAAATGAAAAGGCAAAGGAAAAGGCAAGGGAAAAGGAAAAGGAAAGGGATCCGCATCAACTCCTTCCCAGCCTTGTCAACGTTGTGGTCGTACCAATCACGTCACAAAGGATTGCTTTTCCACCAAGACACCAGAAGGGAAATCCATAAAAGGCAATCCTCCAGCTCAGAATCCATACAAAGGACAGCAGCAGCAACAGAATAATCAGGGTGGCAAAAGTGAGTCCAACAAACTCTTAAAAACAGTCAACACCCTGGTTAAGGAGCTAAAGAATCAGCAGAGCATCAATGCACCAATTGCAGCCCCAGCTCCAGCTCCAGCTCCAGCATCAGCTCCAGCTCGGAACCCGGTCTTTTTTGTCGCATGCATGGTCATTTATGTCGCTGTCGCAAGAAATCTTTCTGTCGCACGTCAAAAATTCCGAATCTTCTGAAAAAACCGGAAACGGGCAGTCTCACGGGGAAGCCGATTTCCCCCCCACTGTATGGGGGCCTGCTTCTCCTAGTATCACCCCTTGCTGCGTGTGTCACTGGTCGTGTGTCACCGTATGACACTCACCTGCTAGAAAGCTCACTCCCGTAATCCTTCTATCAGTTTTGTTATCACCGGTTTCCCCAGCCACTGCTTTCTGAGTCCCTGTTGCAGTGAAGCTGTTATATATCCTCACGAATATATATACCCATTTTCACCTGCCTGTTCTATCAGGTTATCGGTCCCACTTCACGTGAGTGGTGATTCCGGTTAATTCGGCTCGCTTCGGTTCGTCCGATTCTACAAACCGTCAACACCGTTTTATTTACCGTCAACATCGCAGAATAATTTAGCTGCGAACCGTACCAGCGGCATTTTTTCCATCTCCGTTCCCTTTGCCGCTTCCGTCAACCGTGGTTCACCTACCGACTGTGACTGGTATTCCACGCACCGTTTCCGTCAGCTGTTGACATCGCAGCTATCGCAGCTTGATCTGCACCGTAAAAAGCGGCAAGTCCCTTTCCGTCTCCGTTCTTTTTGCCGCTTCCGTCTTTCGTGGCTTGCCCACCGACTGTGACTGGTATCCCGCGCACCGTCTCCGTCAGCTTTCGTGCATTTTGGTGCACTCCGTCATTTTTTTATAAGAATCCTTCTACACTCTGGCCAGCAGCGTCTCTGCTGCCGGGGGACCGCTTTACCGTACGGCATTTTTGACGTCACCACCGTTTTCCTCGTCAAAAACTGCCCCAATTCGACCTTTCGATCGTTCAATTCGCTTGATTTTTCGAGAAGATACCTTTTCGCTTGGGAACCCTATCTTGGGGTTCGCAGAATTCTGCAGACAGCTGGCTGGAACTGTCATGTCCACGAAACGTCAGCGTGCACGTATGACCGTTGTTCGTTCAGCGTTGCTCTCTCTCCGAGTGCATCGACATCCTTTTACCGCTGGCTATGTTTTGGTGGTGCCTGGTGGTGCTTGCGCACCAGGCACCAATCACGACGACAACCTCCTGGACGACAACGACGAGACCAATGACTTCCACGACTTCGTCTCGCCACTTCCCTCACCTTCGCCTTATGCCCCCAGTGGTCGCCATCTGGTGGTGTCTGGTGGTGCTATCACGACCGCTTCCCCCCTCTCCATCATCCCTTTCGAGTTCCTCCCCATGACCTCGATCACGTTCCCTCACCGCATTTTCCACCTTCCACCTCCCTATCCCCTCTTCAGCGACGCGTTCGCTCTGGTGGTGCCAGGCCGCTTTTGGCTTTGGCACCGCGTGGGCATTGGCTGATTCGTCGTTTTCGTGGCGCTCGAGGACTTCTGCAATCGAGAACTCCGCCGCCGCCTACCCGCAATCACGCCGCGGCTTGTAGATGCTTGCCCTATGTACTAGGAATTTAGGCGACGCCCCATGCACGGATGTGCTTCTAGTTGGGTTGAGAAAGGCCCCTTAGGCCTAAACATTCTAGTAACTTGGGTTAGGATTTAGGGTTTGCCTGCTTCGGGATGACCACTCACACCTTCGGGGTGAGGTGGTGTCACGGGGAAGCCGATTTCCCCCACACTGTATGGGGGCCTGCTTCTCCTAGTATCACCCCTTGCTGCGTGTGTCACTGGTCGTGTGTCACCGTATGACACTCGCACCTGCTAGAAAGCTCACTCCCGTAATCCTTCTATCAGTTTTGTTATCACCGGTTTCCCCAGCCACTGCTTTCTGAGTCCCTGTTGCAGTAAAACTGTTATATATCCTCACGAATATATATACCCATTTTCACCTGTTCTATCACAGTCGTTCCCTTAAAGGGACGATGCAAGATTTCACAAAAAAAGGTTGGGGGACGAAATGGCATCGTCATCGGAACACTGTCAAAACTGCTCAAAAATTTTCCACATCACAAATTTTGATGTTCAGCGTCGTCACTCGCCTTTGGAAGATACACCATCCCCCCATCGACTATTTTTCGACCGCCCGATCGAATCGTCGACCGAACGATTGGACAGTCAGATGACAGATGCTTGAAGAAGGGCATCTTCAAGTTGTCGCAAGGATCTTGAATACAACACAATCCTACATCAACTAATTTTCGACCGATCGATCGAATCGTCGACCGAACGATCGGACTGTCCGATCTCGCGTGCTAACGGATACGTTTCCGCAGACAAGATCTTGAAATTGTCGCAGCGATCTTGAATATACTCCAATCCTACATCAACTAATTTTCGACCGATCGATCGAATCGTCGACCGAACGATCGGACTGTCGGGTCTCGCGTGCTAACGGATACGTTCCGAAGATAAGATCTTGAAATTGTCGCAGCGATCTTGAATATACTCCAATCCTACATCAACTAATTTTCGACCGATCGATCGAATCGTCGACCGAACGATCGGACTGTCGGATCTCGCGTGCTAACGGATACGGTTCCGAAGACAAGAGCTTTAAGTTGTCACAGCGATCTTGAATACAACACAATCCTCCATCAACTAATTTTCGACCGATCGATCGGACCGTCGACCGACCGCCCGATCAGTTAAAACACAGAAATCCGCTCGATCGATCAGAAATCCGCATTGGAAATCGAATCTTGGGGTTGTCACAAGAAGTGTCGCATAGTCGCAAGACTGTCGCAAGGATCTAGAATGTAGAAGATCCACTCGGGATACGATACTCACTCGGATCCTCGTAGGTCACATCTTGAACAACTACAGTATCCTTAAGCGGCCGACAACCCGTCATTCCGAGGCGCCGACAACGACCAACCGACCTGTGTATTGCTGTTTTTTGTTTTTTTGTTTGAATGTATTAGTTTCTGAATAGCGCACTGTTTCCTGAAGTCCTGTCTGCTTCGTTTTTTTTTGTACTTTGTTTCTACGCTGGGATTGCGCGCTTCCGATCTCCGTCCAACGCTCATGCTCTGAGCGCGATGTGCTTTTTGCAGGATCTCGTGCGTTAAACGACGGCGACTGAAGTCCTGGCTGCTGGCTTCCTTTTAATATTTTGTTTTGACTTTGGTAGTGCGCCAATTCCTTCGGGAATTTTGCAAGCCGACTCCCATTTCTGCACTTTAGCGTGCAGTCGCTTACAGCAATTCGTGCGTTGTCGGCGACTGGCGCACTGTCTCCCTTTCCGAACTTCGTTCGTTTTTATGGAGGGAGTGCTTGGAGCCCGTTGGGCATCTTGCTCGTCGGGTTGGGTTCGATTCCCAACACCTCTGCTGAATGGCGTGCTGTTTTTTTGCAGGATAGCATGGGATTTCGGCGTCAGCAATGCTGTCTTTTTTTGTATTGCCTTTTTGCAGTTACGATGTGTGAGCTATTTTCCTGATGATTATCCTGACCTGTACTAATTTACAGATCTGTGCCCTCAGGAACTCTGTTTCGCCGTCTGTCGCACTGGATGTGGAGTTGCACGCATGTCGGCCGAGTTCGAAGACTGTTATTGCCTACTTTAGGATAGTTGAATTGTTTAATTCTATCACATTTATTTAGTTTTAGTTTGCGTGTTCGTTCTTGCTACATGCTTTTACATTGTAATAATAGTATATGTTGGATTGGAGCAAATTCCTGTTTGCATCCTGCAGTGTTCACGTGAAGATTGTGCTCTGATATTGTAATAATAGAGCATATTAACACTGTGCAAAATTCCTGTTTGAAACAATAAACCTATTATTCGTCTGTGTGTTTTACCACTGGTTTGTTTTCGAAATTTTTTAATAAATTTCTGATAAATTTTTGCGACAAAATACCCCCTAGAAGTCTATTTTGTCGCAGCTGCGACAAAATAGACCAGCAGTGCCATTTATGTCGTACCTGCGACAAAACGATATGCGACAAAAATGACCATCAATGCGACAAAAATGATCCGCTACCCTCCAGCTCCTCGGGGAAACTCTCCGGGTACTGCACAGGTACCAGTGATGAGGGCACCCCGAGGATAAGTCAGCCTGAAAATGCCACTGAAGCAAGTGGCCGGGTTGAGAGTATCTCAGAAGAAGTCCTTTCCAGTCTGACACTACAGTTCCAGCAGATGGATACTCACTCAGAACACATTGCGAGAAAGACAGATTCACTGTCCGGCTAAGCTCGCTGAGAATCAAACTGATAATCACATAACTAGTGTCTGGCCGAGGCTTTATGCTCTCGGAAACCCAGACAATGAAACAATGACTGTACTACTGTACTGTACTACTGTACAGTACAGTGCTAGGATGTCACGGACACGATACGGAAGCAGGGTCAGGCTAGGGGCTAGTCAGAGCCCATAATAACTAAGCCTAAACCCGAAGTCCAGCACACCACCCGTGGGTGTGACTGCCTAGCAAAGCAGGTACAGGATAATACAACCACGAGATAATAAACAAACACCTAGCATTCACTTCGGCGGAAACCGATCACTTCTAGCTGGGTGCCGGGGTCTTGACCCGGTCATCCCACTACTGGGCTAAAGCTAATCAAGCTGCCAGGATAAGTGCTAAGAAACTCAGCCACTTTGAGGCTGGTCAGCGGGGCTGAGTTCAGCGGTTGGGATACAAGTATAGGAGAATCCCGAAGTGAATTGCAAGTTGTACATCTCAGATTGAGCACCACCAGACCCAAGCGGGCAAGGTGGATCCACAGCAGAATGTAAAGCAACCGAAGACTGTAAAGACTCCAAAAACACCGAAGCACTTAAACAAGCAGGATCCCACGGCGGTTTGAGCGTTGAAGAGGAATACAGAAGAACTCCATCATCTGGCGACCAATCACGGATGCCTGCAGCACCAAGTGGTGGAATCGAAGCAGAGAAATCTCCAGCAAACCGACGGACGGTGGCTCCGGGCTCAACCAGGCCCCTGTCACCACCGCCCACGGTGACCAGAGATGCCGTAGAGCTGGCCAGTAAGGAACAACAGAGCACAGATGCCATTAGTGCACATCGGAGAAAACTCGGCGGAGTCCGCGGACGGTACACCGGAGCTGCTACTGGCGATGCTCCCCCGTCAGAGTCATGCTCAAGAGTGCCGAAGGAGCCAAAAGCCGCTTGCTGCCCGCCGCCAGAGTCATTGTCAGAGCCTTGGTCATTGTCAGAGACTTCAGAGCCAATGTCAGAAGCCTCAATCCTCATGCCAGCAAATAGCGGAGCCGGTGCAGAGTCGCCAAGCTGGAGTGACGGGACAGAGCCAGGCAAGCCGAGAGAGCCAGGGATAACTACTGGCGGGTCATGAGCCGCAGGCACACCACCAGCCACGAGTGCAGAGGGATGCCGAACCGCAGGCGGTGGCGGAATCGAGCCCTGTGCACCCGAGTGGAATGTGGCCAGACCAAACTGAGCCATGCCGTCATCGTCAGCCGCCGCATCTATCTTGAGCGGAAGCCGCCGCATCCCGAAAGTGCCGCAGAGATGTGGGCTCAGCCGTCACAAAGGAATGTGCCGACAGCTCGCACACCTCTGGGCGACCCTCCATCGTGCAGAGCGACTCGAAGGCATGTTCATCCCCAGCGTCATAGAACCGCTGGAAACGAACAGCCAGGCAGTCAGTCTCATATTCCTCAACTGCACCACAGTAGTGGGAAGACTGAGGACCGCCGTTGGGGCATTCAGCATGCCAGTGCTTCAAACCACGCTGTGCACACCCCGCATTTCTGCAGTGAGGCACGAAGGCACCACTCTTCTTGTCAAACGAGACAGGAGGAGCGGTGCCAAGCGGTTTAACACCAGCACGACGATGAAGCTTAGCAGCAGAGCGGGTAAGGTGCCTGCCCGCAGGCGGTGACCCTTCCCGCTTCTGCCGCTTCAGCTCACGAATGTCCTGTTGCATGCGCTCCAGCTGCTTCTGCAGGCTGGACAACGCCGCAGCCAGGTCAGACGCGCCATCGCCGAACGACAAAGCAGAAACAGGGGTGTCAGAGACTTTCAGGCCGTGGCGGAACTGCTCCCGCACACGAGCCTGAATAGTCAAAAGAGACACGCCCTGCCGCTGGTCAGCCCGAGCCAAGGAATTAGCCAAATCACGGTATAAAGCCGAATTGCCGAGAGCCTTGAGAAACTGCCGCTTCACCGCGTCCTCTGGCAAGTTGTGGGAACGCTGAACGTCCCGCAACAGGCCATTGAACTCACGGATGCCACGGTCAGGATCTTCGCTGCTGGGGATGCGAACCGCCAGCAGCGACTCAAAAGAGTCAAAGGGCTCTGAGCGTTCCTGGAGCATGCGTACCACCTCAAGGGCAGCACGCTTGCCATCTCCAGGAACGTCAGACCCAGAGGCCTCAAGCCAATCACGAGCAGGCGAGCCAGGTCGAGCCAGAAAGGTCAGAGCCGAGAGCAGCAGCTCATTCGCCTCATGCCTAGCCTCAACAGCCACGTCAGCCAGGTCAAAGAGGGGAGCAAACGCCTGCGACTGGAGCAAGAACTGTGCGCGCAACTCATGCATGATTTGTGAAAAAATGTCAATTGCGTCGGTCTCTGTCCCAGCGAAGCTGTCCGATTTGTCTCCGAGAATTTTCGTGGCAACGATCTTTGCCACCTTCCTGTCGAAATTGTCTCGTGCCAGCTGCTGACATTTCTCAAGATTTTCCCTCGCAGCTGCGGTGGTCGGAGCTGGCAGCTGCGGCGTGTGTGGTGTCGCAGTGTGCTGCGCACCCACATCATCAAAAATCGTCTCTAATCTACGGACGCGAGACCGCGTCATTCTATTTGCTGTAGCAACCATGATGGAGAGACAGTGGAAAGGTCGAGCTAAGCAGGGTGGTGGCATAAAATTGTCACAGCGGCCAGATATTCCGTAGAAGTCTCAGCACAATAGATCGAAATTCACAGGTCGTGAGCGGAAGATTGAGAGCGGCCAAAATTCACAACGTGTGGAGCGACCTCGCCAGGGCCAGTGGCGCACGATGCAGATCAACTCTCGCTGCGACGATACTGCTGTAAAATAAAAAACAATCCGTCACAAACCGATCTCCTGCGCAGCGAAGGCGAGCACAACGCGTGCCGCCATCACTGCCACGCTAAAAGGCCATACCGCGAGAATAATACACCACCGCCCAAGTGGGCGCTCAACCCCTCCTACGTCCTACTTAGCCGAACATGGCAACAGCAAGGCGCTGTGCCATCATCAGAATCACCGGAAAGCCGGTGCGGGCCATAACCTGCGAGAAAGACAGATCCGCTGTCCGGCTAAGCTCGCTGAGAATCAAACTGATAATCACATAACTAGTGTCTGGCCGAGGCTTTATGCTCTCGGAAACCCAGACAATGAAACAATGACTGTACTACTGTACTGTACTACTGTACAGTACAGTGCTAGGATGTCACGGACACGATACGGAAGCAGGGTCAGGCTAGGGGCTAGTCAGAGCCCATAATAACTAAGCCTAAACCCGAAGTCCAGCACACATCGCATAGATGCGGTCACAGACAGCACAGCTGAAATCACAGAAGAAGCTGTCGTTGTACAAAGGGAAAGTATATGGACAGAATACTCACATTTTGGTAGATCCAGGAGCTACATCGTCATTTATCGACAGACAGTTCGCTTCTCAGCTTGGTATATCACCAACAGACTCATCATCATTCTCAGTGGGATTGGCTGGAGGAAGCCAATTACCCTGAACATCCTATCTTCCCAATGCTACATTCACGCTGGGTAAATATAAGGATACAGAAGATTTCTATATCATTGACATGAAACCCTTCACAATTATCCTGGGACAAGATTGGTTGGAAAGCAGGAACCCACACATCCCTACCATTTTAGAAAACGTTAGTACGTGCACTAACGATATACTAACGACACACTAACTGTATAAGAGTACGGCGCGTTAGTGTGCTTGTACATACACTAATAGCACGCTAACTGCGTCGTTAAGGTACCGTTAGGGCACGCATTCTGTGCAACATACCTTAACGGTACCTTAACGACACACTAACTAAGTCGGTTAACGCGTGGTTAGAACATTAACTGCCACACTAACAGGCACACTAACCCACACACTAACGACACACTAACTTTGAGCATTAACGGATGGTTAGTATACAGATAGTGTGTCGTTAGGATATCGTTAATATACCACTAACACTACACTAACAGCACACTAACGACACACTAACTTTGAGCATTAACGGATGGTTAGTATACAGATAGTGTGTCGTTAGGATATCGTTAATATACCACTAACACTACACTAACAGCACACTAACCTTGTGCACACTAACGACCGGTTAGTGTGCACATAATCTAGTGTTAGTGTTCAGATAGTGTATCATACCATTGTGCTATCCCATTCTAAAAGCATACGCGCGTTCACTTGCTACACACGTACACACTATTGAAGATGTAAGCACAAACACGAATGTTGTGTGTGTGCATGATAGATGCACACACACCATACAAGCTTGCATAATTTCATATGTGGCGGGGTGTGTACAAATGTGCATTCATGTTGTGTGTGGCAAAATGATGCTTTCAAGAACACAATTCTTTCGCTAGAATGCGCAAATGCAATATGTGTATACACAAAGTATGCATGACAATGAATAGAAGACAAAATAAGAACGTTATATCCATCATTCAACTATATTTACATTGCTTTCTAAACACTAATATGTTTGCGAGTTGTTGATCACAATTCTCTAAAAGAAAAGTTCAACAAAACGCGCGATCTTGCGAATATCAGCCTAATCTACTCTACAAACAAAAGTCAACATATCACAAGTGCAAGCAAGGATGATCAAAACTCTACTCTACTCTACTCTACTCTGCTCTACTCTAGAAAGAAAAGAAATCGTTCCAATGTACCTGCGTTTGAAAAACCCAGCCCACACAAGGAGTCTCAATAAGTATGATCAAAACGCGTTGAAGAGAAACTAAAGACAGATCATGTAAAACAATTTGAGAGAACCATACCAATGAAAGATTCGAAGAGCTCGAATCGCTCGAAGAGCTCAAAGACTAGAAGAACTAAAGAACAACTTCATTTCTGCGCGCAAAAGAAAAACAAGTTAGCAAGTAACCACAAGAAAATAATAAATTCAGCGGGGTGAGTCGGATTCGAACCAACTTGTCCTAGTCCATTGGACTAGGAACCAAGAAACCAATTTCTCTTTTTGACACCCCTACGCACTTGGCTAAAGACCAAGACGCGCAGCAAAACAATCGTGGCTACACATGAAAACATCCTCGCAAGCATAAAGTTACGGTAGAAATAAAAAATACATGAGCGAGAGCGAGTACGCACTTGAAACAAGGTCAAGCACAGCAGCAGCAGCAGCTGCACACGACTGCTACAGACTGTTCACTGTCTCAGTGTGTAGACACCGAAGTGTAGAAGGTGTTGAAATAATTCAAAACCACAAACGGATACCTCGTCATGTCATGTCAGTCGGTCGGTGCGGTGTTGACCACTACAGTGACACAGTGACACAGTACTGACTACAGTGGACACCACATCCACTGCCATGCCACTGTCGATCCTCGATGTCGATGTCGTGTGTCACTCGACTGTCTCAGGCGTCATCGTCAGTGTCACTGTGACTTCATATGGCATGGGATGACATTGCATTTTTTGTCGGTCATATACGTCATTTTATTTGATCGTAGCGCAGTTGTACATGGTGAGTGGGCAGTCGCCTTGGGGATCCGCCCGCGTGGGTTCGAATCCTGCCGTCGGGTAATTTTTATCTCGCGATTCGAGTTTTTAGAGAATATTCCATTGTTAGTACGCTAACAGGACGCTAACGGCAGGCCTTAGCGCACTGACGTTGCCCTAACTGAACACTAACAGAAGGAATCTTTTAGGGAATATGCCATTGTGCGTTAGTGCATGCCACCTAATGCCTCCTTAACGACGTCAATAGGGCGCCATTTAGTGTCTTGTTGCATGTAATGCGCATTACATGCAACAAGACACTAAATGGCGCCCTATTGACGTCGTTAAGGAGGCATTAGGTGGCATGCACTAACGCACAATGGCATATTCCCTAAAAGATTCCTTCTGTTAGTGTTCAGTTAGGGCAACGTTAGTGCGCTAAGGCCTGCCGTTAGCGTCCTGTTAGCGTACTAACAATGGAATATTCCCTAAAAGATTCTTTCCGTTAGTGTTAAGTTAGGGCAACATTAGTGCGCTAAGGCATGCCGTTAGCGTCCTGTTAGCGTACTAACAATGGAATATTCCCGAAAAGATCCCTTCTGTTAAACTCACACTAACAACGCAGAATACAGTAAACACTCGATTTTAAGAAAACAGGACTTTTTGGTCAGCCTAGCCTGTTCCCGAAGGTTTCCGGTTGGGTCATGAATATGAGGGGAGCACAAAGAAGCTTCGAGTATCCGAGTGGGCGGCAACCACGGTGACGACGATATATGACGGGTGAGTCATGCCTTTATCCATATACCTCGTGATATGCATGTCTCTCAAGAAACCAGTGAAACACGTTATTAGTGCCCTATGTCGATACGGTAGTGTACACTTAGTGCGATATTCGGTAACTAACAGTACACTACTAACGTGGCAGCTACTTTACTTAATTAATGCACTATGTTCCAGCTAACTGCGTATCAAAAATGGTGGCGGTATGCCGGCACAACCGCATTACAAACATTCTGCGGGTGGAGATCGCGGGACGGTTGTACACCTTATTGAAAGTCAACTGGCTGACAAAGCCAACCGAAGAACAAATCAAGGCCTATCGTAGGAGGAACTCGATTCTCGGGCCGGACGATTTGACTAAGACGGTGTACACCTTCAACCCGCACCGTGACCCAACGGCTTTTGAGAAGAACTCCGAGTATTTCATCTTAGCCAACAAAGTTGAACAGCAGGTCGTCGTTATACGTACCACATCCGTGCATGGAGATCGCGGTCATTCTTGACCCCACGGCTGACTTTTTTGAATGCCTAAAGCCACCACTTGACTACGACGACGACTAGGACGACAATGAGGACTGAACTCATGTTTCGGTCGACGGGATTCTAGGCCGTGGACAGTCCCTCGGCATCTTGCGTCGTGTGGTTTAGTGGAACACCCGGCATGTGCAGTGGTTGCGTAGTTTACGCACGTATACCGTGGTTAGTACACGTTTAACATGTTAGATAATATATGTTTAACACATTAACGTCTGATTGGTCTAGTGTACTAACGACATACTAACGACATGCTAACGTAGCACATTCCCAAAGGAGCTCAGCCATATCAGCTTCTTCAAACAACGTCATACCCCCTTAACCAATGTCCAGTTCGCCATCCAATCACCTTAGATCATCACTGAAGTGCATTTGGACACCATCCATGACCCACTACGCACCACGCCACGAGTCCACCAACTCCCACACTTAAGGAGAGTGGGAGTTAGTACGCCGTTAACACGCTAACGTGTGATTGGTCTAGTGTACTAACGACATACTAACGACATGCTAACGTAGCACATTCCCAAAGGAATTTAGCCCCAATATCGGCTTCTTCAAACATCATCATACCCCCTTAACCAATGTCCAGTTCGCCATCCAATCGCCTTAGAACATCATTGAAGTGCATTTGAACCCCATCCATGACCCACTACGCACCACGCCACGAGTCCACCAACTCCCACACTTAAGAAGAGTGGGAGTTAGTACGCCGTTAACACGCTAACGTGTGATTGGTCTAGTGTACTAACGACATACTAACGACATGCTAACGTAACACATTCCCAAAGGAATTTAGCCCCAATATCGGCTTCTTCAAACAGAGTCATATCCCCTTAACCAATGTCCAGTTCGCCATCCGATCGCCTTAGAACATCATTGAAGTGCATTTGGACCCCATCCATGACCCACTACCCACCACACCACGAGTCCACCAACTCCCACACTTAAGGAGAGTGGAAGTTAGTACGCCGTTAACACGCTAACGTGTGATTGGTCTAGTGTACTAACAACATACTAACGACATGCTAACATAACACATTCCCAAAGGAATTCAGCCCAAATATCGGCTTCTTCAAACAGAGTCATATCCCCTTAACCAATGTCCAGTTCGCCATCCAATCGCCTTAGAACATCATTGAAGTGCATTTGGACCCCATCCATGACCCACTACGCACCACACCACGAATCCACCAACTCCCACATTCAATCATGCTAACGCACATTATGAACTAACGCATTGCGTTAGTGCGTCGTTAGTACGCGTACTAAAAGTACGCGGCGTTAGTATGCGCTAGTATGACGTTAAGGCACACTAACTCACCGTTAGTGTACGTACTAACGTTTTCTAAAATGGTAGGGCATTGACTTCCAGTCCAAGAATATGACGATCACCAGGAAATATTCATCAGGTTCCAGTGTTCGTACAGTTCTGTCCAGAGTTGAACAGACTCCAGGTTCAGATGACCTTCCTGAAATGGAATTTGTCAGTGCCACCACTATGAGGAAGCACCTACGACGTATACGATCCAGTGGGTCGGCTGAAGAAGCCGTAGCTTATCTCTTTTTTCTCTCAGAGGTCGATGGTGAATTGGTCATGGCAGCAGCAGACTCAGGCACCACTATGGAAGACCCAAAGGTCACAACAACACGTGGTCTAATCAAAGAAGACTTTTCAGATATTTTCCAAGAAGATCTTCCAACTGTGGCTACTATCCCGAGATCCTTGTGGGAGGACCTAGAACGCTCTAGATCCTCCCACAAGGATCATTTTTTCAATAATTTATTTAGGCGCCCCACGAGCTTTCTACAAGTCAACACCAAGGAATACTTTCCACATGGGACCTATACTAAGTAGTATGGTGCGTGGTTTGACGAGAATCCATCATATATACTCCTAGCTAATGCATTTATAGCATGCCCCAACCAAATTTTGAACTGCTACGCCTTTTAAAGCTTCAAAAGCGGGGTGTATCTTCCATAATTTTTTGCCAATCGTATATCGATCCTTTGCCACCATAGACATGATATATCTCAAGGTATGCATGTATATTAATCATGTTTGGGTCAAAATACGACTTGGATAATGTATATTGGACACATCACACGAACGCGGTCACATGGGTAAGATATACACATTCCTTAAGTATGGGGATGATTTCGCATTTTGGGCGTGAGTCTTGGTCCATTTTAAGCTTTAAGGCTAGATCTTTGCCTTGGTGAGCACTTCAGTACTTTAATATGACTTCAAAGTCTCCTTGGGATTTTTTGGGGATTTTTTGAACGGTTAGAACTACCGCTAGAGGTTCTAGAATACGATTTTCAGACCCTGATAATGATGGAAATATTGAATTTCGACGGTACTACACCATAGCATGCGCATATGCGGCGATTAATCCGGCTAGTATGATATTAAAGGGCTTACAAAATTAGTTTTGGTCATATTCTCGAGGGTTAACAACATACGCACCAACCCGAGCTCGTGTAGCAAGGCCTAGAGTTGTCGGTACCCTAGATCCTTGTGGTAGGATCTAGCATTTTGATTAAAATTCTGTGAAAGCACCCACCCAAACCACGCTAAGATTAAAGGTCAAACCATCGACATTTCAAGCAAAGAAATGTTATAAATAATTCAAAAGGTTCATAAATATTGCCCCAAAGCATATGCCGGGCCACTATATACGACATACAAGGTCGCCATGCCCATTTGCGCTAGATTCTTGTGGGAGGATCTGGATTAAGGATAGTAGCCAACTGGCCACAGGCCAGAACGGTTTGAAGGTGGATATCATCGCATCAACATTGAACCTGGGCACGGTGACCGCTAGACCAGAAGCCCGAAAAAGGTGAGCCATGCCGGGAATCGATCCCCGGACCTCTCGCATGCCGGGCGAGCGCTCTGTCGTTTGAGCTACTCGGGCTATTGATGGCGATTCTGGTGCGGTACAGAGTATTGAATCCCCACAGTGCCACATAGGCGGCGAAGAGTGAAACACGGAGGATACAACTTTCCCCCAATCTGCCGTTGCGGTGCGCTCACGTCAAGGGGGCATCGCGCGGCTTTGTGCGGCGCGACTGTTGGGGGCGCGCGGCCAGTGCGGCGCGATTGTATCCTCCATGAGAAACAACCAGCGTTTCGAGGGGGGGGAGGGTGCCCAACTCGATGAGAAAATCTGGCTGGATTTTCCGACTTATGAGATGGCCCGAAATAAGGAAAACGGCCGTTGGCTGCCTAGCTGGAGAGGAATTTCTTAAACTAAGAAAACTTTGCTGGGAAAATTGGCAAATATGGCATATTTGATGGTTTTTTCATGATTGCATTTTGCACAAAACTTGTCTTTAAGTTCCCGATAGTCTGTTTCAGAGATAATGTCGTCATCTAAATCTTGCTTTAGTTTCTTTAAGCTGCGCACGGCTCTCAGGGTCCATTTTCTCGGAAAATGAACACCTTAAGAAAACGGGCTGGCTAGGGAAGGTGTCCACGTGGATGGTTATGGAATTCGTTGGCTGGCTCACAAGATCGCGGTCCACTATCCATAGCGTTCTCATAGGCCGCCGACGTTGCCGGGGGTACCCAACCCGATGAGAAAAGCTGGTCACCTCGAATCTACGGTTTTCTTAACGGTGAGTGATTACCGTATCACTCACGGAGAGAGTTATTTACCCCCCTCCCATAAGGGGGGCTGTTCTTTGCCCCTCCTTCGGAGAGTAGTGTCACACGCAGCATCAGTCTCGGTAGCTCGGAACACACAGATGCATAAAACCCTTAAGTCTTTTATGTGATCATCTTAGTATTCCGAAAGCGAAGTGTTCACTGATTGTGCGTTCTGTGATACATATATATCTGCTGGATTTGACACTGTGACACCCGAAACTGTCACATGTCACTTCCTATAGTAGGCTGGGTGACCGTCACCAGTAGACGGGAAACACCCGTTAGGTATTTATGTTATCTATACTTTTATCAATCACTTTTACCGTTCTGATATCGTAACCCTCAACTCAGGGTTTATCTCTCCAGCTAGATATATATTACAGCGGAACTATATATCTGACAGGTTTGGCCCCACTTACGCTTTACGTTTAGACACTGCGACGCTGCCGACATGATTGGCTAAAGCCGGACGCTTGGGATGGAGTGAGGCGCGCTCCGCGCGTGAGAGTGCCGGCAGTCACGGGTATGGCCTGAGTTTTGTGGGTTTATTTACGGCGCGCTGTAGGCCTTTGAGGTCATTTTTTCTTACGGGACTTAACGTTGGACCGGTTTACGTCTTCTGGTTGGTTACCACACCGTTGCCGCGTTGCGTATCGGCCGCCTTTACCGCACGACTTCCCGGAATTCCTGATCTCTCACGGCAGCTGTATCGGCGACCCACCACATTTCTTGGCCGCCCCCGACTTCCGCATTTTCACGTCTCATTGCCTCACTCCGTCCCTCCAGTGTCATCCAGTCTATCTCATCATGGTCGCTTCCACTAGATCCACCGCTAGCATGGCGCATCGCCGACGTGCGTTGTCCACGATTTTTTATTCCGTTGCTGCCAGTCATGCGCACACTCCAGCGACGCCGGCGGCGGCACAACCAGCTGCTAATTCGGCAAGAGTTGCGTTCTTGTCTTCGGTGCGTACCCTTCAGAGGGAGCACTTTGACATGACGATCGCCAAGTCCGTCCGTCAGAAGTTGTTCGAGAACAAGGATGGCAGATTTTCCGGGACGGAGTCCCACGTGTCGGCACTCTTCGCGAAGATGGTCTCTGCATTGCAGACGGCCTTCGTGACCGAAGACCTTGGGTTTGCTCCGCTTTTCGTGCTCGACGACGCGACCCTGTCCATCCGCGTGGAGGCCAACAGTTTGTTGTACTCCACACTCGAGCTGATGGTCGACCCCATGTCGCCCGCGGCGGACCGGATGGATTCGTCCCACACCAGCTTCCCGGCGGACGGTAAGCGCATTCTTCTCGAAATCGCCCGCCGGATGATTCCAGCGGGTGACCCCTTTCAGGGTCAAGCGGACATGTTGAGCATCCGCATCTCTGCGGGCGTGGACCCGCATGACAAGATCGGGGACTTCAACGCCGCTCTGAAGGTTGCGAGGACACGAGCCACACTCCTGGACGAGGACGTGAAGGCGCTGTTCATCAAAGCACTCGAAGACAATATCTGCCTATATATATATATCCCCCACCAGCCATAGAATCTCACTTCTTATCAGGTTATGGGCCCACCACGCTGATGTGAGATGAGACTTTCAGCCCCCCCCATAAGGTGGGGGGCAGTCACACTCTCTCTGATGGAAGCATCTCATTTGTGTCGCGAGGTCTTTTTATTTGTCGTGTCGCAAAAAGATTCGTTTATATTAACGACGCTTCGCAGCTTTTTCAGAAATATGCTGTTTTTCATTTCGTTTCCCTTAAAGGAGCGAAACAGGTTTCCTGGAAAAAAGTGACATCGTACACACCGCACCGCAGGAGATGTCCCTGAAAAATTATGCCGTTGGAAATTTTCCAAAAATTTCCTGCCGATGTCAGCAGTCCTATCCAGAATTGTGTTGAGCGCTCGCGCTTTACCGGCCAATCATGATACGATAGCATCTGAGGGATACGACGAATATGGGTCATAAGCGGAATAACCAATTGTAATTTTTATGCCCCAAAATTCTAAATGCGATCGATGCTCCAAGGCCAGAGGTGTGCGTCTTGGGCGAAAGCTCCCGCGTTTAATCTAACGGTTTATCTCAGCAGTCCTACCCCGGATTCTCTCGACCGATCGTTCGTAACCGACAGCGAGAGACACGTTTAACAATTCAAAATTATACCACGAAGATATGCGGAATTTCCAATTATGAATTTGTCGCAACACTTCTCTACCGATCTCAGGAGTCCTACCCAGGATTCTCTCGATCGATCGTGAGTAACCGACAACGAGAGACACGGGTAATAATTCCATATTTTACCCCGAAGATATGCGGAATTTCCAATTATTTACGCATCTCGCAATTCAAGATATGATATGATATGATATTCTGGCAAACGCCTCATTCTTCCTCAAGGTCTCATCCTGCGCCTACCTGCAGTCTCAGCGGCTTGTATTTTTGTTTGACTAATGTTTTTTACGCGCTACTGTTCTTTGTCGATATTTCATATTGACCATGTTTTCGTGTGCATGCGCGGAACCCGGCGGGGGGGGGCTTCCTGCGATGTTCCTACATGAGCCGCATCCCGCCAGCAGCCGATTCTAGTTTCCTGCGATATAGGGATATTTGGAGACCGTCGGGCGTCTTTACATTCGCCTGACGGTTTGGGCTCAATTCCCAAGAATTCTTCTTTCCTGAGCAGTGATTTACTTTTGCAGGTTGCCGTGTATGCTGTGCCTTTTTTGAAGCCGCCAGCAATGCTGCTGGCGGCATCCGTGTTTCCCACATGCCCTTCTAAAATGATGGGATGCTCGGAGACCGGCGGGTTTCTTTACAGCCCGCCGGTTTGGGTTCGATTCCCAACATCTTTACTGACCAGCGTTTCGTATTTTTGCAGGTTGCCGTGCTGACGCTGTCCTTCTTCTGAAGCCGCCAGCAACGTTGCTGGCGGCGTTGACTTCCGTTGCCCTGCATTGTTTACGCAGGTTGATTTCTTGTAGTAATTACAGACCTCCTGTTGAACTGGTCCTCGTCTGCTGTCAAAATTAAGATAGCTGGTGAGTAACCTTCCACCCGAGGACGAAGTACCGGCTGTCGGTATATCGGGTTTGATTCCCAATGTGCCGACAGATTCCGTGTTCGTGTGTTGCAGGCGGGGAACGGCATAGATTTCGATATTTTTACCTGTTGCTAACTTTGTAGGCCAGTTTCACCTGTTGCCTTGGACTGGTGAACCCTTTAAGTAGAAGCCTAGTCTAGAACGAATGTGTAAAACAATGTGAACTGTGTCATATTTTAAGTTGTAATTTGTGAATGCCGTGAATGTTTCTTGAATATGCTTGCTTGCTATACCTGTTTGCCTGTGCTAGCATGCATATATTTATATAGCATCATCCAACTAACGATTTAATAGAGTGCGTTGCATATCATTCGCGTGGTGCTATTTATTTAATAAGTGTGTATTTCAAGTCATTATCGCGGTACTATTCGTTTGTGTTCCCCCTGGCTTATTTTCATTTTCGGAAATTTTCTGTGAATTTTCACGACAGAAATGAGCGTTGCGCTCATGTTTGTCGCAGGTGCGACAGAAATGAGCGCAACGCTCATTTATGTCGCACGGTATAATTGCAGTTTTGTCGCACGGTGCGACAAATAAAATAACCTTGCGACAAAAATGAAGTGCTACCCTCTTTGATCACCCCTTGACCCGAGGTGCCACGTCAGCTTGCTTCCGCCAGTTCGTTCCGCGATAATAAAACCCCAAAGTTATTTTATTATCTCATCTTAGTCTGCAGTGTATCACGGTGTCACACCCTGTAAGTGCTTCCGCCAGCCTAATATATATATCATATATTAGCCTTTTCTGTCAGGTTATCGGTCCACCATCTTTGGTGTGGCATCCGTTTTCTCGGCTACTTTGATCACGCACGTAACCCGCACGTAACCCGCACGTAACCCGCACGTAACCCGCACGTAACCCGCACGTAACCGCACGTACTCAGCACGTAATCCGCACGTACCTTTCGTCTTAGCACGACCTTAGTTTTCGTCTTTCTTTTATATTGCGCGTACCTACAAGCTCATCGACTTTGGCAACTTCGCTTTGGACTCTGGCCGGCAGCGCCTTCGCTGCAGGAAAATCCGCTTTTCACACGACTATTTTGACCTCGCCACCGTTTTCCTCGTCAAATTCTACCCAGGATTGACGTTTTCATCGGCTGGTTTGGTTAATTTTACCGAATTTTACGTTTTCCACCCATACCCAAACTCCTTGGGTTGCAGATTTCTGCAGCTCACGGTTCATGGCTTCGGCGCGTCGGAGTGCGCGCATGGCCGCAGTTCAAACGGCGCTTGAACTACTTCAACAACGACAATTTACCACTGGCTACGGTCTGGTGGTGCTTGGTGGTGCTTATGCACCAAGCACGAACGTGAACACCGGCGTTGCCAACGACATCGACAGCGAGAACTTTGACTTGGCCGTTCTCACCGCTCCTCGCATTTTGCGACCTCGGCCATCTTGCCCTCCCTGCGCCGTGGCATTTTCTCTGGTGGTGCTAGGCTACTTTCTAGAGTGGCCTCGCACAAGGGTGGGATGACGTATCCCATTGTGACTGGTGTTGGACCTTAGCATCATCGAGGACGCCGCCGCCAGTTAAGCCTGCTTGCTTAGTGATTTTGGCAGCCTACCCCGTGGGAGTAGTGATCCCCACGGCACATGCATGGGCGTATGCCCCTAGCCCATCTGGTTACCACCTTTCATGGGTTCACGGCCTCTCGCCAATGACGCAATTGACCCGCCACCAGACGCATCACGGTCTGGTGGTGTGCAACACTACGACAGACAGGCACTTGCAATGAACGGCTCTAGCTTGTAGTGCAGTAGTTTCGGACTATAAGAGGTCCCATTGGGCCTGTAACTGCTGCCTATTTTTGCCTAGGGTTTAGGTTTGGGATGTTGTGGCACCTCACGCCTTCGGGGTGAGGTGGTGTGATGTGAGATGAGACTTTCAGCCCCCCCCATAAGGTGGGGGGCAGTCACACTCTCTCTGATCACCCCTTGACCCGAGGTGCCACGTCAGCTTGCTTCCGCCAGTTCGTTCCGCGATAATAAAACCCCAAAGTTATTTTATTATCTCATCTTAGTCTGCAGTGTATCACGGTGTCACACCCTGTAAGTGCTTCCGCCAGCCTAATATATATATCATATATTAGCCTTTTCTGTCACACGCTTCCACTGCGCACACTGCGAATCACAAGGATCTTCTGGGATGGAATGCACGTAAGCGGCAAGGGAAGTAAATATAGTTAATCGTAGTAGTAGCTACGCTACGCTACGCTACGCTACGCTACGCTACGCTACGCTACGCTACTAATATAGTTACTCCCCTTGACGTGAGCACAAAGCAACGTTCGCCTGCTTACGGCTTTGAGCTTAGTATAGTGCTTTGAAAGCGGGGCTTGAGGGTAGCAGCTCATAAAGGTCCGGGATAGTGCTAGTCATACAATCGCTAGTTCTAGTAGTGTCACACTACGACTAGTGTCACAGAAAAATAAAAAGTCAAAAACTTTTAAAAAAAATCGCTTCCGGAGGCGCTAGATTTCATTCGAGAGTAGAGAAATTGATGGAGAGTGTGATATATATATATAATGCATATTATATACGATCACACAGACCGAAGGAAAACGAAGCGTCCGTAGGCAGTCGAAAGGCGGGTGCAAACTCTGAGATGAGATAATAAAATAATTTGGTTGTTTTATTAGCGGGTCGGAAACTGCAGAATGACAAATGCTGATGTGGCACCTCAGGGCGAGGGGTGAAACAGGAGACACTCTCCCCCACCTTATGGGGGGGTGAAAGTCTCTCTCTCCATGTGAAATCAGAAAATACAAAATTGAGAATAGAGAATTGACGAATGGCAAATTTGGTGAGAATATCCTGCGCAAAGGGCAATTCTGCTTTCTCCTCATAAAAACTATCAAAACTTCAAAGATCTTCCACTCATGTCTCTCTCCCGTCTCCCCCAATCGACTAACGATACAACTCCAGGCCTAGTTTAACTAGATGACCACGTGTCACAGCATTACTTAATCTGGCAAATCGAAACTGAAGCAGGTATTTTGATTCTCTAAAAACTGATTCTCTGAATGGATTTGAGATCTCATGCCGTCAATAAGGAATTTCACATATCGAATATTTCGTATCCAACGAATATTATCAAAAGTATTATTTATATACAAAATCAAATTGTGGATCGATATTTGATTTGCGAAAGCTGGCAGCATTTCCGCTGAGTTGGCGGTCCCATCTCCTCGGTTTCCAACTTGTCACTTCTACTTGAAGAAGCCTTGATCCGAATACGCACGACAATTCTTTTTTACTCAGGTGTGTGCTTACTTCGAATACATGATTCCAGTGTTACGTGTTAGGTGTATATGTGGCTCCGACGTATTTCTTGATTCACTGCACATTTGTACGCTGCCTGCGTGTATTCCGGGTTTACCCGCTTGTGCCCTTCCACCGCACTCAAGATTGGTCGACCGAACAACCCCCCCCCTTAGTGCTGCATCGCCACGCTTGAACATTGAACAACTCAGCGAGAATATTTTCAGCGCACCATTGTATCACGATTCGTCTTTGAAGAACCGAGATCGGATATGAATCGAAATAAGGCGCGCTTGCACACTTAGTGGGGCGACGGATCGGATTGTCGCTTCCAAGCATCTCTCTCTAACCTGAATGGCATTCCCCTAGGACGAGGGGTTAACGCACGCGCTGGCTTCGCTCAGCTACCCGTCGCCCATCATCCGTCATTTCACTAAACGTTAACCATTGAACACAAAGGCATGGAGTGAAGGCCAAAAAGCCGCATGGTCTCCTAGATAGGAAGACTGATTTAACGTCTGTCACTGACAGAAATCATGCAGACGACTGTTGCCGGAACTCGTGTCGCACCTCGCGCTGGGGCTGCTGCCCCTGCTGCGCGCACCCGCGTGGCAGCTCCCGCAGCCGGTCTCTCCAGCAAGATCGCGGGCCTCTCCACGTCCGCTTCTCGCGCTGTTTTGCGCTCAAGCCGGAGCCCTATGAAGATCGAGGCTGTTGCGGTAAATCTCCACTTTTGCATATCCGCGTTTAGTTGACTACGCGGCCTCGTTACCTCACTCCGACCTTTGTATCTGACTTAGATTTCCTTTAATTTGCCCTCCAAGTTCAGGTCACCACCTTGCCTACGGCACCCATCGAGGGTCAAAAGACCGGTACCAGCGGTCTTCGCAAAAAGACAGACGTGTTCATGGGTGAGAACTACTTGGCGAACTGGGTTCAATCCCTCTTCAGCACTCTCGGAGAGGATCTTAAGGGAAGCACCATGGTTAGTTCATTTCTGTACCTCGTCTGTCCACTCCGCAACGAATATCTTCCTTTCAGTGATTCATGCCCCAAATGATAGGCTCATGGAACGTTGCCGCTCACAGGTGCTTGGCGGTGATGGCCGTTACTTCAATAAGGAGGCCGCTCAGGTTATCCTTAAGCTTGCCGCCGGGAACGGTGTTGCCAAGGTCCTCGTGGGTCAGAACGCCATCTTGGCTACCCCCGCGGCCTCTGCCGTGATCCGCACCAAAAAGGCCTTCGGTGGTCTCATCATGTCCGCCAGCCATAACCCCGGTGAGGACCTGGGGTGTACCAACTGTGGCACACCGCTTCTTTACAAGTTGTCTGTCAGCCCTCTCCCCGGCGAGGATCTGGAATAGAGCTCCTCCGCCCGACCACTTGTTTAGAAGTTGCACGCCAGCCGTGTTCCCGTCGAGAATCTGGAGTAGATCCTTTCATCGCTCTTTTTAGATGTGATCCGTGAACGACGTGCTTGGAAGAGCGAGTTAATCACAGGCCCTGCCGGTTGTCCACAGGTGGTCCTAAGGAGGACTGGGGCATCAAGTTCAACTACACTGGAGGCGAGCCCGCCCCTGAATCCATTACCGACCAGATCTTCGGGTACACCCAAAGCGTGACGGAGCTCAAGATGGCCGAATTCGACGATGTGGACCTGACCACCATCGGCACCACCGAGCTCGATGGCTTCACCGTTGAGGTGCGGCTGCTTCTTCACTTTCCTCCTGTTGCGACCTGTCTGCGTGGGTGTATGTATATCCCTGCTCCCCACTAAGGCTACATGGCCTCTTAAGTGCGACAGCGGTACACACTTACAGTCTCGCCCTGCTCCTGCACATATCCGTGATATTGTGGGGTGACGGTGGTGTGTCCTTGGTTACGGCGCCTTCTAATCTGTGATATTGTGGGGTGACGGTGGTGTGTCCTTGGTCACGGCGCCTTCTGATCTGTGTCACCTCTGCCCCGTGCTGCGCAGTGGTGCTGAGGCAGACACTCTGAGTCGGCACCTGAAACATAAACCGTTGCTGCTGCTTCGCGCAGAGTATTTTGACACTGAACTCTTGTTGTGTTTGCGCGTGCCGTGTTCTTGCCTACTGCCCAAACCTCCTCCGCCTTACCCGGTTTACATCCCTCGGGCACAGTGTTTTGACCTTCCCTTTTCACAACTCTGTAGACCTCCCCTTGCCACACGGTTTCCCTTCTGGTGTCACGGTCGGCTTGTACTTCGCTTTGCCACACTTTGCTCCCAGTGAAGATGCCACCTCTCAGGCTAAGCTGGAAGCTGAATAAGTGGGGGTTGTGAAACATGATTTCACAGTGAGGTGGTATATTGCCTTGGGGCGGTACATGGCAGGTGATCGACCCTGTTGAGGATTACCTGGCCCTCCTTTCTAAGGTGTTCGATATGGACCTCATCAAGGGCCTTCTCAGCCGTGAGGACTTCAAGATGAAATTCGACGCCATGCATGCCGTCACTGGCGCGTACGCGAAGCCCATCTTCGTCGACGCACTCGGCGCATCCGAGGACTCCGTGGTGAACAACGTTCCCGCCGAGGTGCGTATTGGACAGCCCAGCTCACCGTGATGTGCCCGTGGTATGCTTCATGCTCTCTGTTGTGTAAGCGATTTTTGTTATTTTGAACTTTTGAGTGACTCTGCAATTCAGTCTGCGCGGGGCGAATGCGCGAGCGCCACCGTTGAAACGGTGCGCTTCACCGTTCCAACCTGATCCTCGAAGACGATGCCAGGACGTAACTCGGTGTGTGAGGATGTGTGGAGCAGGACTTCAACGGTGGACACCCCGACCCTAACCTGACGTATGCCAAGGAACTCGTCGCCACTATGTTCGGGGAGGACGCGCCTGCATTCGGTGCTGCCTCCGATGGCGATGGGGACCGTAATATGATCCTTGGTGACAACTTTTTCATCACACCCTCTGACAGCGTGGCCATGATTGCTGCGAACGCCGAGGCCATTCCATACTTCGCGGAGGGCATCAAGGTGAGAGAGCATCCGCGGAGGCCGTTGTGGGGGTTCCTGCAATACCAAGGGGGTGGTGGATCAGGGCATGTTGTTGCAACTTGCAGATGCAAGTATGGTTGCGTATAAACAGCTGTTGTCTTGTGGTGCGCAGGGATTGGCCCGTTCTATGCCAACCAGCGGGGCTCTTGACCGTGTGGCGAAAGACATGGGTGTGCCCTTCTTCGAGACCCCCACTGGCTGGAAGTTCTTTGGCAACCTCATGGACGCTGAGAAATGCTCCATCTGTGGTGAGGAGTCCTTCGGAACAGGCGCTGACCACGTCCGTGAGAAGGTGAGGGCCCTGGCCAGCTCCGATTTGAGAGTGCTGTTCTTGGACTTCCCCGATGAGCTGATTTTGTCCCCTTGGGGTGTGCGGCCCTGTTGAGAGGGGACTGCTTGCTCGGTGAAGCAGCGACGCTGAGAGATAGCATCAGCCCCTTGAATTTTACTGGACACGCGGATGTTGGTACCTTTGGACTTATGGTCCTGTTGCACTGCTGAGGAAGCAGAGTTCCTTGGGTGATCAGTGGTGATGAGCTGAATGGGATCAGCGATTGGTGATGATGGTGATGATATGATGGGAGAGCCCCTTGGATTTCTTTTGCGACCAGGGAAGTGAGACGGGTAGGGTGCGCATTCTGGTACCAGGATGGCATCTGGGCGGTGCTCGCATGGTTGAGCATCATTGCCTACAAGAACAAGGATGTGCCCGATGGAGGCGAGTTGGTGACTGTCAAGGACATTGCTATGGAGCACTGGGCCAAGTATGGTCGCAACTTCTTCAGCCGGTGAGAAAGAACTACTTGCTGGTGCAGTCGCCGCGCCGACTTTGGTGAGATGGATTGTTTTGATCTAAGGGCGGGGTTTTGTCGGGTAGGTATGATTATGAGAACTGCGCTAGCGAGGATGCCGCCAAGATGGTTGATCACCTGAAGGAGGTGATTGCCAACTCGCCTCCGGGCACAATGATTGGAGACTACGAGGTTGCCGTGGCTGATGACTTCTGCTACACTGATCCCATTGACGGCAGCGTCGCATCCGGCCAGGTATGAGACTGCAATTTATTTTCCTCCTTACACATGCTCCGCACATAGGAAATGTATCTCACACGATGGCCAGTAGTTCTCGATAATGTTCTTCAAATGCGATGCATGAACGATCCTAAAATTTGCTCCTCACACCTTGGCTTCATCTGGTGCATCTTGCGAAATGAAATGCTCCCCCCTTAGAAAGCAAGAACCACTTCTGATGTTGTAGAGGGGGATTTGTGAAATTTGTGAAACATCAGGGTCTGCGCTTTGTGTTTGCCGACGGCTCCCGCATGATCTTCCGATTATCTGGAACGGGATCCTCCGGGGCCACTATCCGCTTGTACATTGAGCAATACTCCGACGATGTCTCTACGCATGGTATGGATGCACAAGATGGCCTGGCCAAGTTGATTGCAACTGCATTGGAGACCTCGAAGTTGCAAGAGTTCACTGGCCGTGATGGCCCCACTGTGATCACCTAAGAGATCCAGTAATCAAAACATAATGAGGGGTGCCACTGATAGCAGCAAACAAGAGTAAGTGAAAATATAGTATTAAGTACATTTTGTAATATTTAATGAAAAGTAATTTAAATAGAAAAGTAGAGTGAAAACGATATTTGTTATCCCCCCCACCAACTTTGTCACATTTTTCTAGGTTTGCAGAGTAAGTTCTCCTTACTTTTTGCAGCGCAAGTGCTGCACATTTTCTAGATTTGCAGGGCACTCACAGAAAAATGGATATGCATGCTCTTCCGCGATAATTTTATACTGCTCGTTACTTGCGTATGCATAATGAGCCCTGTGAAAGTCCAGACATATTAGAAGTCGATCAATCAGAAGAATTAACACACACGTTGCATACATTCTAGCACCAAAGGCATCCATCGAACATTTATTGCTCGTACATTTGGCACCAGGCTACAGTCTTACGCTTTCCTAGGCGTACGTACGCGCTTGATATTAATGAGAAATTGTCTCCTCTAGGGCAGTGCATATTCCTTGGATGGAGTTGAGTTGAATGGGATGTTTCGGGATTTTTTCTATGGCAAAAAGCACGCCAGGCCATTTCCCCGAGGTTCATTCTGGTTCGTGCGTAGGGAGTTCATAGTTTTCAATGAACTGAGCTAGAAATGTTGTGCTGAAAGTAGCACCTTTTGTTATCATATCCCCCCCATGAGCTCAGATTCGCAGTCATGGAGGCTGGATGGAGTGGAGAGTAGGTATGACTTGGAGGCACTTCAGAAAGGCACTCTTACTTTTAACGGATGTATTTTAGTACGAGCGTAGGCAAATGTGAAATATCGCAGTATGAGCGTAGGCAAATTAGTTAATAGCAGTTTGAGCGTAGGAAGATGGTTGATTCAACGTGCTAGTCTGCGCGTAGGCAAAACGATTTAAATGCTAGTCTGCGTGAAGGCAAATGGTTTTAATGGCAGTATGCGCGTAGGCAGCAAAATCATGTTGCCTACGCTCACACTGCCATTAAACTCATTTGCCTATTTTACTGCCTACGCGCATACTGCCATTAAAATCATTTCCCTGTGCGCAGACTAGCATCAAAATCATGTGCCTACGCGCAGACTAGCATTGAAATTATTTTGCCTACGCTCAAGCTGCTATTAAATTTAATTGCCTACGCTCATAATGCGATATTTGGCAGTTGCCTATGCGCATACTGAAATAAATCCTACTTTTGGAAGCCCCAAAGGCGTGTGATTACCCGCTGGTTTTATCGACCGATATATATATATGTAGCCACTCCTGCCTCCCGTTGCAAAATGACAGCAAAACCAAACAAGTTTCCAGTGCCGACAAAAAGCGTTCACCCATGATCAGAACGGCACCGATAGGAGCATCCCGCATGCATCGTGTATTGCGAGGTATGCTAACCCCATCGAAATGGAGAGTCGTGCAAGTGCAGGGAAGCAAATGCCGAAGGCAAGTTGAAGCTCCCGTGTTCATGGCTTCATGCATAATAGCACCCCCCCCCGAATGTGTGAACCACACCGCCACATTGATAGCCGTTGAAGATACACCTCTGGCAAGGTACACTGGGACAGGATGACAAGATTTAGCTCCCTGTTGTGAAGTGCCTCCCGGATCATGGATTGCCCTCATATCCATACCAGGAAGATTAAAAGGGAAAATACGGATAGTATCTTCGATGGGAAAGCAAGATACAAGTAGCCACCGTCCCAGACAGAAGGCCACTATGGAAGGTACGCCCATTCAAGAGAAGCTAATTAATTACCAGTTTACCGCCTTCAAAACAAAGTTGGATGATACGGTATCTGCCATTTTGACCCCTTCAACATAAGCTGGATGGCTACTATTTTGGCGCCTTCAGAATAAGCTGGATAGCTACCATATTGACCTCTTCAAGATAAGCTTAATGCTTTTTTTACCCTTAAAGAGAAGCTGGACAGCTCCCATTTTAAAGCTTTCAAAACTAACTGGATAGATATCATTTTTACCCCTTCAAGAGAAGCTCAGTAGCTCCCAATTTGACCCCTTCAATATAATAATAAGCTGGATAGCTACCAGTTTGACCCCTTTAATACAAGCTGGATAACTCCATTTTTACCCCTTCAAGAGAAACTGGATAGCTCCCACTTTGGGCCCCTTCAATACAAGCTGGATAGCTCCCGTTTTGGCCACTGAATACACATACTCAGTATACAGAATCTTTTGAATGCTCGTCCTTCCCTTAAGATAGATCCTCTTACACTATACATGTTGAGGTCCTTTACCCAACTTCAAGAAGATGCGCCAACCCTAGTCCTAGCCTTGGCCTGTGGACTCGGCTCAGGTGTAACATTCTTCACACGTGATCTTCTTCGCAGCGGCCCCGGCGGCGTCTTAGGCAAGATCTCCTTTCCTGTCGCTTCCTTGTCTGCTACTGACTTTTCTTTCTCCGGTCTGTTTCTCACCCTTCCGATTGAAGACCCACGAAGAAGTCCTTGCGTTCTTGGATTTTTAGCTGGCGTAGACGTTTTACCAGCGGGCGGTGAACTCGGCTTTTCAGCTGGCTTCTTCTCTTCCTTCTTGTCCGGTTTTTTTACATCTTTCTTTGACTCAGGCTTCTTGCTGCCTGCCTTTTTGGGAGCTGTCTTTTTCTCACCGCGGATTTGGGCGGACATTTGATCGTCTTGGACTGGATCAAACTGGAAACTTTGCCCCCCCCAAGCGGGTAATGCCTGCATGCTCTCATACTGTGGCTCTTCCAATGGGGCAGACTGAGAAGATTGTTCCGGCCACAAGGATGCGATTGGTTCCACCCGTGTATCTTCTTGGATCTTGGCTCCGTTCGTCGTGTCCTTGCCGTTTGACGGCAGGCAGATGGCTCCAGTGGGGCAGTCGGAGCCTGCCTCGGTGAAGCTTCCGAACGGGTCTCCTGCTCTCAGACGCGCCTGGCGAGAAAAAGAGGACCACAACTTTGAGGGCGCAGGGACACCACCTAGGCTGCAGGAATCACTCAGCATGTCCAAGCTTATTTGTGACCTGGAAGTGATTGGTCGTCGGCGAAGCATGCCGCTGCTAGAGTCCGGCAAGCAAGCGGTATCTGTACTTTGGTTGGTCAAGGACATGCGCAAGTAGGGGAAACAGAGCACATGATCGCAAACACCTTTCATCCAGACCGAGTGAGCATTTGCCACCTCTAAATTTCCAAATGATGTGGAATACCCGACTTTCACTGCAGAAATGCGTTTGGGTGTTCACTTCAAGGTACCTGCTTCAAGTTTTGTTGTTCGTTGAATTCGATTAGCCCCGCCAATAAAAAGACCAGCGCTAAAGCCAGCACGATCTTTCCGCGAAGTGTGGCGACGAAGCTTGCGCAGACGGAGGATATCGGGGAGAGGGCAATCTTTATGGTTGTCAGTGTGCGCTTGTCCACCTTACCTGGAACGCACGAGTTGCAAAGATAAGCAACTGAGATACTATGCGAGGAGGAAAACGATAAAATTACAGGGCTCTCAGTTGAAAAAGGGTTACTACCTGCAAATAACTTTCCAAGGACGTCACCGTCTTGAGGGCGACGGAGATGTGATGAGTCCTCAACCACAGTCTCACTCTTTGTCTCCTCCTTGGTCATATTTCCGGCGCTCCTATGAATGGTGTGCGTTTGCCTGACCTCCACGGGTCGTGACGGCGATGTCGAGTCATCCATAAGCCCATCCCACCGCCCTGCATGCACTTCCAACAAACAGTCGTTGTTTGCGGCCGAAGTAGAATTCGACATGAATAAAGCTCGGAGGAGATCATAGCACGCAAGCATTTATCAAAATTACACTGTGTAGGGTTCTCATACCCTTTCAGGCACCTGTGCAAGGACAACGTACAGGATTCGAAAGGCAAGAGGCACGCGCGCGCAGTTTTTGAAGGCTCTTGCGGTGGTGGATAAGCTGGTTGTACCATCCGAATATATCATCTTTTCCAAAATCAGAACAGATCGGAAACTAGCAAAAGAAGCGTGAGCGGAATGTAAGTCAAAGATGTAAACTGTTTGCAGCTCCTTTATGGGTTGCAAACTTGATGGCATATTTGAAAGGGTTTAAGGGTGATCGGAGAATTTGCGTAAAAACAGAAGTTAACCTTGCTCGGTGTCAGGTGCAGGCGCGAGCTGGCCGGTCAAGGCCGCTTCATCACTAACTTCTTCCAGTGAGCCGCTAAGTGTTTTCAATGAACTCCAATTGAAGTCCATGTCGGCCGTACTGCTCACGTTTTATGCTTGTGCTGATTTTATAATAGAATATATTTCACAATAGTATTTAGGAAATCCTGTAAAATTTTCCTCTTTATTCAGACTCCAACCGATATATGATCTCGATGGAAGAGCAGTGAAAAGTATATACCAGTCGAAAATGAAACAATTGTGGCTTTTGCTTCTCTTGTTGGATTTTTAAAAGAGCTTGCAGTATACATTCCGGTGGTCGAATTCATTTTTCCCGGATGGAAATTTCCTCGCGGCTATCTCCTTATCGTTTTTCCGGTAAACATTTTTCGAACTATTTCTATGCCGCACCGCGCGCGCGCACTGATCGGAGTCATGCATAAAATGGCTCTACTCTGGCTGAGACCAGAGCCTCCGGAAAGCGATTTTTTCACACTTAAGATCGTGTTTTTTCTTTCTGTAATTAGTCCGGACTCCGGAGGTTACGAGCTGCTTTCCATTGCTGTCTGTCGAGAATCGCGCGATCGGCCGCGCAACCGGCCGAAGCTCGTAACCTCTGGCAAGCCAGAGTACAATGGCTCATATGAACCACCGAGACCCCAATTTTCTTTGAGTATACTGGCGAGCGATAAAACCCACGTCTCAAGCTTCAAACTGCACGAAAACTGACTTGAAAACATGCCAAAAAACACCCGAAATTCGAGGGTGCCGAGGGTAAAGTCCGAATTATGTGTTTCGTGGAGATTTTATTGCTCCGCTTAAAATCTCGAGCGGAGCGGTTAGGAATACTTTATTTGGATGTCCCAAAAGGTATTGAGAGTGCAAAGACGCCAATCGCTCCGGTCAAGTCGCCGCATACAGTAAGAGTGCACCAATAAGAGAAAACTACGTTAAGAAAACATCCAACTTTTTTTTGGGGGGGGGGCACAAGTTTAGGAGAAAAGCTGGATGGTTTTAAAAGTTAAGAGATTGGCAAAAATAAGAAATATGGAGGCTGGCTAGACCCCAGGATATTTTCTTAAAATATAGCAAAATAAGTACGGCTTTGATGTTAGAAAAGTCATCTTGTGCGAGTAGACCTTCCCTAACATCACTAATAAGTTACCGCAATTGTGAACGTGTCGCGTCGTCCATCACGGTAGTGGGCGGTTTTTTCGAAGTGAGGATGTGCTGCGAATCCAATACGAGAAAAACTGATTTTTCACTCTTAAGGATGAGAAAAGCTAGCTGGCAAAATAAGCGGTTTTCTCTTATTTCGTCGGCTCTCTTAGGTACCGAAGCTGGGGGGGGTCACAAGTTTAGGAGAAAAGCTGGCTGACCCCGAAATCTCTGTTTTCTTATTGGTGCACTCTTACTGTATCATCTAGTCCGCGTGCACCCCCCCTCGTTTTTTGGAGTCCGCTTCGGGCTCACCTTGTAACTCGGCTCACGGGAGGCATACATTTGGATAGGATGGTGTACCATGTCGTTTAAACGATCAATTATAGCCGTGCCCATGTGGACTCCCGCCGCATGGGCCCTTTCAGTATAGCTAAGAAGTATTTCTGAGGCGTATAAGGCGATACAAGATGGTATGGCATGGGTATGCCACCATGTCGTACCCCTGCCATACCTGGTATGACACGCCATTTGACCGCCATACAACCCCGCAAAATGCGAATTAGAAATAATGACATCATACCTTACCCCCCAAATATATGCCAAAACCCCCAAAATCAGCCAGGGTATGCATGACCCCCCCACGTTTACGTCAAGATTTCTGTAAGCTCAATTTGCACACTGCACCACCTAATCTAAGGTAGTAGAAATATAGTTCGGCGGTAATATATATCTAACTGGTGAGATAAACCCTGAGTTAAGGGTTACGGAATCAGAACGGTAAAGTGTGTCTTGATAAAGAGAGATATAACATAAATACCTAACGGGTGTTTCCCGTCTACTGGTGACGGTCACCCAGCCTACTATAGGAAGTGACATGTGACAGTTTCGGGTGTCACAGTGTCAAATCCAGCACACCACCTAGGGTGGTGACCGGAGCTAGTAGTGAAACGAAGCAACAAACTCCCTACTTAACTTCAGGAGGAAACTGTAACACAGCTGGGGGCTTGTACTCTTGGTCAGGGCGGTCCCAGTTCACAGCAAAGATTGTCAGATACAGCTGTTAGGTGCTAAAACGCTAAACACAGCTCAAATTTAGAGAGCTCTTCCGCACATCTAGAAAGCCAATCACCGGCTAATCAACACGCTATTCGATGAAATTGACATTAGGGTAGATAATTGACATTAGCTGTTTTTGGCGATATTTAGAAAATATATGTGCTGAAAATGTTAATGTTGAAAATAATTTTGCTCGCAGGCCTCCGCAACGGTAAAATTACAAGACACGTACGAAAATGTTTCCAAGACACGGTGAAGCATGCAATTTATTTTCTGTGCTGTAAATGGTAGCGAGCATGACATACAAAAGAAATGAGCAATTGCCATATCAGATTTCTCTAATAATCGTATTTACATTATGTACATCTATTTCTTGCGTCTTAGTCAACTGATTCTATTCACATTTCAACATCGCTACCGTCGTCTAGGTCTTTACACCTCTGGTCAGGTCTGGACCGGTCGGGACAGGTCGGCACTTCCTCATTTCCCTCGTTTTCGCTATTGTCTTCATCGCCTTCGGTTTCTTCCATTTGCCCGTTATCAATTCGTCTTTTCTTGGCTCTTTGCGCAAGCAGTGCCACTATAAGTTGCCCATACTATTCTTCTGGGATACAACCTTTTGCTTCGTTAGCTGCGATGTTCCACGCTAGCAATATCTCTGCACTTTTGAAGGGCTCAGTTGACGGCGTATCGGATGCGTTCTCCCAGAAGGCTCCCGCTTTCCCTGCCAACACCTTTCCGAGTCTTCGCTCCTTAGTGTCCGTGTATGTCTTCACTTTCAGGTACTTGTACTTCAACTCCTTCGTGTAGACAATCCGTGCATGCACTCGGACAAGCATCAGGGGGTCCGACCATTCTTTGCCGTTGAGCTTGACACGGAATTGGCATACATCGTTGGCCTTCACGCCCGTGATTTCTCCGAAGCAAACGGCGTAGCTGTTTACGGTCATCTGATCGAACGAAACCTCCCATACCGGGTTGGCCACGTACGCTTCAGCTTTTCTAGCAGCCCGATTCACCGCCTTACGTTTGCCCGTGTACACGGCAATCGGTGCACGTTCTACGCGTTCTTGAATTCGGGCTGGAATTTCTGCTGCTGCTGGCATCTGAGCTTCGGCGAGTCTGAGAGGAGCTTCCAGGGCATGCACCAAAGGGGCATTCAAACGTGCGTGCAATTTGCTCGGCAAAACGAACGGGACATTGGGCTCCTCGAAAATGCCCTCCTCGGTCAGCTTTCGTTGTGTTACGGATCGAAAGATGACAGACGCCCGCAGTCGCGATGTTGGTACGTCGTCGTCGATGTCACACGCATGGTCGATCATCGATCTGTAACAGTCCGATCTGTACGAGTACCACTGAAATGCGCGAAGGATCATCATCCTCCGCGTAGCTCAGTTGGTTAGAGCGTCGCACTAGAGAAGCGAACGTCACGGGTTCAAATCCCGTCGTGGAGCACTTTCGCCCCATGACGATATATGATTTGACCCGGCTCGTACAGTGAAAATCCCCGCACCGATTTCAAACCCTAACATTGGTATCGAAGCGACGGTTCGGAAACCGCCTCAGATGTAACGGCATAAGGCACACGATGTGACCTACGCTAAGATCGCGTATGCTCGGGCACGGTGATGTGACCTGCGCTACGATCGCGTATGCATGGGCACGATGTGACCCGCGCCGATGACGTGGACACATTCCACACAACCCCCGGTACGAGCGGACAAGGTAGGCTGCCACGTCATCACATCTGAGGTCGGACCTCTGAAAAGTAACTCGACACGAATGTCGTGAGGTCACGACACTTTAAAGAGGGGAGATATGTTACGGATCGAAAGATGACAGACGCCCGCAGTCGCGATGTTGGTACGTCGTCGTCGATGTCACACGCATAGTCGATCATCGATCTGTAACAGTCCGATCTGTACGAGTACCACTGAAATGCGCGAAAGGATCATCATCCTCCGCGTAGCTCAGTTGGTTAGAGCGTCGCACTAGAGAAGCGAACGTCACGGGTTCAAATCCCGTCGTGGAGCACTTTCGCCCATGACGATATATATGATTTGACCCGGCTCGTACAGTGAAAATCCCCGCACCGATTTCAAACCCTAACACGTTGCTTCCTCAACAGCTCCGCCCACCACGCCTCGTGGGTAGGTGTAAACGTCGTACTCAAAATGGTCCGCATCCCGTCCACCAGATCCTCGAGCTTCGTAAGCCCTTCTTTGGAGAAGGCTTTCGGTTTGACAAAATCAGGCAGGTTCTCGGGCATACAGCTCAACACCTTGAGGCCCTCCTCTGGTAGCCACTTCTTGTCGGTGGAATACATCTTGTATTGCACGACCACTTCGCCGGCCTCGTTCTTGAACGCTTTGAAGGTCTGCTGCGTGGAGATGCCACAGACGTTCTCGTAGCGACCACCGAACCAGGTCTTCAAATCGTGCACTTTCGCCACCGCGGTCGTGAAGATGCCATCCGAGAAACACTCCTTTGCGATTTCCATCATTTCGTCAAGGGTCATCGCAAGCTTGCGTTTTAAGCGCACAGAAAAACGCGAGAACATCTGGTCGATGTTCTCGTGGGTGTGGCCGACGATTAGGAAGTTCACCTTCACCTTCTTGAACGCGCCAGACATAACCAACCAAGAGATATACGCCAAAAGCATAATGCTCTTGTTGGTGCCCACGTTGTCAAGCTGGACGTATAACACTTCCGGCATCGGGTACGGTTCCTCGCCATCCCCTTTACGACGGTGCTCTTGAATTCGAGTGACGTCACGATGCAGCACGTTCAGCAGGAAGTTGGCGTCGTCACCGTAATTCGCGTAGTCGAAGTCCATAAACCGGCCAACGTTTTCGATGATGCTACCCATATTGTGCACGTCCAAGAAGTCCTTTCGGTCCAGATATGATGGCATGCGCCTGAAATGCGGCAGGCGCGTCGTCCATTGGGTCATCCCGTCAATGATGACAGAGGAATATTTCCACCACGTCTTGTTTTCCTTGATGCTCTTAGTCATGTTAGATTTTCGGCCGTGTTTGTAGAACTTCTCACGCTCGGCACGCGCTTGGTTAAGGTGCACCTCTCGCATTTTGTCGTATTGACCTGAAAAAAAAAACGTTTTAATATACAAACTTCTAAAACAACGTAAAACAAATGCAAATACTGTATTTTTCAGAATTTAGCTTACCGTGCTGGGATTTAGGTGTGCCCTCCTTCAAGAGTTTGATCGAAGCACATACACTGCACTGCGAAAAACGCTTGCACTTCGGAACTTTGAGCCAAGATTTGAACTCGTCTTTCCAGATTTCGTAGAAGTACGGCAAGGAGACTTCCTTGGATTTGCGGTCGTGAATAGATAAAGAATCGAGATAGTCATCCCAAATCTCTTCTCTTGTCTTCCCCGACGGGAGATGCGTCTCAGGTTTATGAGGCTGAGGTTCGCCCTGTTCTTCCGCATATTTATTCACGAAGGCGACGACATTTGATTTTTTGTTGGACAAACGCCGATTTGCCTCACTGCCAGTCAGCCCGTGAATGAAATTTGTTCTTCCAGAGAGAACGCGCTCGCGTACGTCGCAGAAATAGCCTTGGCTTACTTTGTAAACCTTCTGGTAGAAGGCCGAACACACCTGTAAATATACCAGCAAAGTGAATGTTTTCAAAAAGAAGGAAAACCGCTCATTAACCTAATGAGCAGTTTTCGCACACTTTCAGGAATACGAACAAAAAAAGTATTCTTCAAGGGGATTTGAAACAAAAGAAGAAAAACCGCTCATTAACCTAATGAGCAGTTTTGGCACACTTTCAGGAATACGAACAAAAACAATTCTTCAAGGGGAATTTATAAAAAAGAAGGAAAACCGCTCATTAACCTAATGAGCAGTTTTCGCACACTTTCAGGAATACGAACAAAAAAATATTCTTCAAGGGGATTTGAAACAAAAGAAGGAAAACCGCTCATTAACCTAATGAGCAGTTTTGGCACACTTTCAGAAATACGAACAAAAAAATATTCTTCAAGGAGGATTTTTCAAAAAGAAGGAAAACCGCTCATTAACCTAATGAGCAGTTTTGGCACACTTTCAGGAATACGAACAAAAAGATATTCTTCAAGGGGATTTTATAAAAAAAGAAGGAAAACCGCTCATTAACCTAATGAGCAGTTTTGGCACACTTTCAGGAATAGAACAAAAAAATATTCTTCAGGGGGATTTTATAAAAAAGAAGGAAAACCGCTCATTAACCTAATGAGCAGTTTTGGCAAACTTACCGGTCTGTCACATATGAAGAACATAAATATGAATCTTGAGTCACAAGTTCTGGTCCCGCTCTTCATAAGATCTCTTATCATCCATTCTTTACGATCTTTTTGAGACAAGTTCCAAAACATTTCGCGTTGAGCAGCTAAAGCTGATGTGTGAAACAACAACGAGCAAAACGATTTGCACTTGCACCGATAAGTTGCAATACTTTCCATGTCTGATTGTGAAAGGTTTCGTTCTTTGATTGATATTTGACTCTTAACTTTGGGTTTTCTTTTTACTGATGTGTAAACTGCTCGCTCTTTTCCGACCTTAGTTGTTTTCCCATTCAGCACACTTTCACTCTTTTCGTCACCCACGGAATGTGAACTAAAGCTTGCTTCAAGGCTTTGCGTTATCTCATTGAAGTCAACACTTGTTATCTTTCGCGAACTAGACTCTTGCGTGTTTATTGTGTCATCAGAGTCCGATGAGCGCTGAGTCGCGCGAGAGTCGCTAGTCTTTTGCAAGTTTGCAGTCATTGGAGTTTCTGCGCTTTTCGAGTGCATTGGCGTTTCAACGCACGGAAAGCATATTATCTCATCGTCGCAAACTGTTTTGTATAGCGATGAGCGAGGAGCGTTAACTGGCGATGAGCGAAATACGTCTGTTTCTATTTCTATGATATCGTCTTCCTTTCGGGTGTAGTATATTGCAGGCTGTGAAAGGTCAATAACTTCGTCGATAGCTTCGTCAGCTATTCGCCAGAACGGCCCCATCAGAAAAATAGTTCAAAAATCTTATGAAGCCAATTTCCGTGAAATGAAAACGACGACAGTTCATTCCGAGTTTCGTCAGGGGCGACAGCCGATGACTTTGAATTTGAATATTACGGGCGGTCATATTAAATTCATCGGATCGATCGACCAAACTTTGTCCAATAACATCACTCTGTACTCAAGTTCCCGGATCGAGTGCAGATGTCATCAATCGAAATCGAGATCTTGAATGCAGATTCGAGTTCTTTGTCGCGTTCGGCCCGTCCAATAAAATACTTCGATTTGCAATTCTCAGATTTTGATGACGAGAGAACAAAACTTATTGAAACTCAATAAACTCGACCAGTCTTCCTCACAATCCAAAACCTACTTTGCATAACACCGCTTACAGCTCATCGCCCTTTTTGTTTTACTTTTTCGTGAATTAAAATAATGGCAACTTTGGATCAATTTCGCGCATTAATGAGCGCAGGAAGCATACTACAGCTACCCAACAAGCAGTGGGCAGTTGAGCGCGTACCTTCTTTAAACGGCCATGTGCTGCGAGTGTATGTTTATCTCGCAACAGCCGATGGCGAAACAGTTCAGAAAAGTTTGCCTATTTTGCCAGCAAACGCAGATGAGAACCTTCGTATCTCTTTCGCTGGCGCTGCGTCAACCGCCAACGGCAATACCCCGCTGTACGTGCTGGCGACGGCTGAACGCCCGCATGAGTATAGCGCTGTCCGTCTTGACGCTGAAAATATGCTGATTAGCAGCGTGGCGCCTACTTACACAGCGCGCAAGAACAGGCTGGATGAGCTGGTTACACGCTCATCGTCCAAAGTTCCTGCTGCTGCTTACAGTTCTTTTCTGAATGAAATGTGGCGAATTCCGAGAACCCAGACTTCTGGAAGTCTGCTGAGATATCTGGTGAAGAGTGCAGTCTCTTGGACGAATCAATCGATACGGAGATGGGTGGCACCGGAGTACTTCCAACCGCGGTAAGTTCAAACATTTTTAAAAATCCTGTGATATTTTGTTCAATTATTTGTCATTTCTTTAATTATTAGTGTGTCTTAAAAAAACTTGAACAAAAAGCCTCATTAGCCTAATGAGCAGTTTTGCAAACTTTCTGGCCTTCAGGGTTTTTTTACAGTTTGTATGATAACTACTGTCATTATATGACATGTGTGACTGTTTTACCCGAGAAATTCGATGACTTACCAAAACTTGAACAAAAAGCCTCATTAGACTAATGAGCAGTTTTGCAAACTTTCTGGCCTTTAGGATTTTTTTTACAGTTAGTATGATACCTA
>LGRX02025345.1:0-13779 GCA_001247695.2 Cymbomonas tetramitiformis | reverse complement strand
TAGAGCTAGCACTTCGGAAACTGCAATGACCTCAAGAAACCGAGGCGGAAACAGCGCGCCCGTCAGAACCCGTGGGTCGAGAGGTTCCCAAAAGGCCCATGAATACCACCGCTGCCATGTCGTTGGATGCGGCAGTAAAGTAGCTCCAGCGCAGACTTGTAGGGTTTGCAATAGGAGCTTTCACTTTAGCTGTGCGAATAAACAGTATCCGGCGGTGCAGTGTGGCGAATGCAAAGATGTACTGGCAGAAGATAGGTGCTGCTATTGTCAAAAGGGGGCTTTCGTTACGCGATGCAAGGTGTGCGGGATTCGCTACCACCCTAAGTGTCAAGAGGCAAGAGGCCTAAAGAGGGATTTGTTCAACTGCGGTCGCGAGGAATGCGTGGAGGAGCCTGGCGGAGGAAGATCGGAGCCCCCTGTCGTGAACATGCACGACACGGAGGCGACGAAACGACTGGGGGAGCTGCCAGGTCCGAAGACCGCCGTGAGGAAAGCATTAGATTGGAATGCTTTCGATCATGCCCTGACAATAGCATACGATAAATGCTATACAGGGCAAGAAGATGGTGAGCACCTTTTCGAATCACATGTTGGTAGAGCCTATAGTCATGCGTATGGATAATGCCCGAAACCCTGCTTGTGTAAACGCGCATGGTTTTGGTGTGGTATGAATTAGGCGGGCTCGACGTGCCTCCTCCGCCCTCACCCCCTCCGCCAGCACCTGAAGTCTGCTGCTTCATCTGCCAGGAAGACGATGGACGTGGAGTACACAAGTGCTCGCACTGCGGTGCGAGCTACCACAACGTCTGCCTTCTAGGCAAAGGCATCGAGGAGGTGAACAATTGTGGTAGACCGGAGTGCATGGCGAAGCGCACGGTCTACCCAACCTCGCAAGCGGAGAAGGACGCTGCGAAAGGACTGCCGCTCTCAAAAGTAGGCGCCTGCTGCTGGAAGGCGCGCTCAAGCAATGGCCACCGCCCCTTCAAGCGGCCACACCCCCCGTGGTTGGTGAGGGGGATGTGGAAGCGCCGTCGGGAGCGGAGCAACCCGCGGACGCTCCCGCCCCCACGAGCACGGAGGTTCTCGCGGCGGGAGAGCCCGCACCGGCGGAGGGGGTGTTGGCTCCGCCCCCAATCACGGGGAGCCCCGCGGCGGGAGAGCCCGCACCTGCGGAGGTGGTCGTGGAGGATGCCGCAATCGCAAAGGGTCCCGCGGCGGGAAAGCCCGCACCGGCGGAGGTGGTGTTGGCTCCGCCCCCAATCACGGGGAGCCCCGCGGCGGGAGAGCCCGCACCTGCGGAGGTGGTCGTGGAGGATGCCGCAATCGCAAAGGGTCCCGCGGCGGGAGAGCCCGCACCGGCGGAGGTGGTGTTGGCTCCGCCCCCAATCACGGGGAGCCCCGCGGCGGGAGAGCCCGCACCTGCGGAGGTGGTGGTGGAGGATGCCGCAATCACAAAGGGTCCCGCGGCGGGAGAGCCCGCACCGGCGGAGGTGGTAGTCGCTCCGCCCCCAATCACGGGGAGCCCCGCGGCGGGAGAGCCCGCACCGGCGGAGGTGGTCGTCGCTCCGCCCCCAATCACGGGGAGCCCCGCGGCGGGAGAGCCCGCACCGGCGGAGGTGGTCGTGAAGGCGCCCGCTGCCGCGGATTGGCCGGGGTGGGCGAAGGCCACGTTGGAGCAACGTGTTGCTTTTTATCCCCGTTGGGTGCATCACCGTGATCTGCCGCAGTTAGCACCGGTGGTGTACGTGGCGGGGGATGGGGTGCATGGGAAGGAGGGGTACACGGAAAAGTCCAAGGGGCGTTTCGAGAGGGGATCCGTCGTGTATCACCAAGGGCAAGTATACAAGGGCGCGTATATTGCGGGGACGATCTTGCACGTGAAAGACCGTGGGTGGTTCACCATATGCGGTGGGCCAATCCACGGCAGATACGCCACCCCGCACCTTACGCACATCTTCAGGATGAACCGGCTCAACCAGGGGAGCACGGATAAGGCCCGTGGTGCCGCCCACTTCAAGACTGAAGAGGGGTCGGACATTGTGTACGAGTGCGCGAGAATCTTCTTCCCGAAGCTCATCAAGCTGCACAAGCACTACGGCTTGGAGAACGGTACGGCATTCTCTTTGTTTGTGTGAATCGGTACTCTTGCGGGGGGTGCTGAGCATGCTTGCAGTGAAATTGCTTTTGTCTAAGTGGTAGCCCCCAATTTCTTTTTGACAAGCTCGACGTCCGATTGTGGGCTCTTCACAGGTGTCTCTTTGCCTCCGATCGTGAGGCAATTGACGGCAAAGGATATTCAGGGTGACAACTTCTCCTCGCCGCACTACACGCAAGATGACTACGTCTTCGTGGACGTGCCGCGGGGAGGGGGTGCGAATGCAGAGCCGCAGGGTGGTGCGTCGGCGATTGCCGTCCCGGCGGAGGACGAGGGCGAGGACGTGGATACCGCCGGCACCCCACCGAGGAAGAAGTTGAGGAGCCAACTCGCGGGAGCCAACTCCCAGGGAAACCCGGCGGAGAGGTCGAGCCTCCCGCGGATACGGCAGCCGGCGGGTAAGGTTGGTAGGGGCTTGAGCTCGGGTGGCGGTGGCCCGCAAACTTCAGCAAAGGGTCAAAAAAGGGGGAGATCCTCTGCTGGCAGCGGAAGCATGCCGGCCTCGGGGCGTGCGTCAACGAGGGGCGCGGCGCCGGCGCCGTCAGCCCGCACGGTGGCCCCCCCTCAACCGCTTGTCGCTCTGTCGGAGGTTACCGAGGCGGCCCCACCGGTGAGGGGAATCACGGTGGAGGAGCTAACGGCGGTGTTAGCGAGGCAGGAGGAGGCGAGCCAGAAGATGCTGAAGCAGCAGGAGGCGCACTTCACCCAGCAGCTGAAGCTGTCTGAGGAACGCCAGCAGCGGGCCTTGGAGCGCCAAGTGGCGGACTTCATGGCAAGCCCAGGGGAAGATGCGCCCAGCGCGCCGACAGCGGAGGCACCACCAACCCTCCCCCCCCAGCAGCAAAGCCCTCAGCAGCAACCTCAGGCGGTGCCTCAGGCGGTGCCGATGCTGCAAGTAGGACAGGAAGCGTCCCAGCCTCCCTTGTTGCAGCAAGCCTTCCAGCCGCTGCAACCCCAGCCCTTGTTGCTGCAACAACCCCAGACGCAGCAGTTGCAACAGCTCCAGCAGCTCCAGCAGCTGCAGCAGCTCCAGCAGCTCCAGCAGCCCCAGCAGTTGCAACAGCTCCAGCAGCTCCAGCAGCCCCAGCAGTTGCAACAGCTCCAGCAGCTCCAGCAGCCCCAGCAGTTGCAACAGCTCCAGCAGCTCCAGCAGCCCCAGCAGTTGCAACAGCTCCAGCAGCTCCAACAGCTCCAGCAGCTCCAGCAGTTGCAGCAGCTCCAGCAGCTCCAGCAGACCCAGCAGCTGCAACCCCTTCTGCAGCAGTCCCAGCCCACGCTCCTTCAGCAACCACAGGCCCGACAGCTCCAGCAGCTGCAGCAGCTCCAGCAGCTCCAACAGCTCCAGCAGCTCCAGCAACTCCAGCAACTGCAGCAGACCCAGCCATTGAATACCTCGGACTTGGGTAGGGCCTCGGGCGTCTCCATAGAGGAGTTGCAGAATTTGAGCCACCTTTGAATTTGAGCACCCGCCACCCGGCAACGGCTAGTGCCCCAACTCCTGCAACTGCAAATAATATGCGTATCATTAGGGCAAAGCAGTGTCGCTGTCATCCGATATCGGACACAGGTCCGGATTTGAGAAAAGCATAGGTCCCATATAGGTCCGCGCGGTCCATCATAATACTTCGACAGGTCCCCTATAGGTCCGCGCGGTCCCAAAGAATTCGGTCCCGAAATATAAAAAATGTATGGATCTCGCTAGAACGAGCGTGCTTGCGGACCAAGGGTCGGAATCGATTTGTAATTTTGCAATGTAATTGTCCGATTAATCGATTATTGGTATCGAATCGATTTGGATTTGAGTCGTACAATTATGATTAATCGTGATAACTGCTTTCAAACTCGCAAAACTCACCACTGTTAAGGGCGAAACAATTAGACAATCAAATCGATTTCAACAAATGTAACAATTATGATTGTTGATAATCGATTACAAAAATAAAACCGATTCCGACCCTTGTTGCGGACCGAATGTGATATGTGACTTCGCTTATATCTTATAGGAATAAACTAAGCTACATCACAAGTTTAAACTCACGATCGTCGGGGCTTCAGAAGTGAAAATTTACACTTTCGAGAACATATGTAAGAGCATGACAAATCGGTGAAAACTCCGTGGAAATAATATAAATTAAACCTTTCCCATAGGTCCCGCATAGGTCCACACGGTCAGGGCAAGAATCGCCCATTCTGCTCATAGGTCCGATCGGAAACGGGCGACAGGTCCCCAATAGGTCCGAGGCACGATTTGGGGGGTCCGATAGGTCCAGGACCGGTCAATTACGCCTTGACAGCGACACTGGGGCAAAGTAAAAGTATGTTGTAGTCAGTCTACAGACGAAATTAGCCCCCCAACGCCCCGTGAATGTGACCCGATGTGAAATATCACTTCTCGATGCCTACGGATGACTTCTAGATACTTCTCACAACTTGTAATAACTTCACCGTATCATTTGCATATCTCACGCGCCCACGAGACATGCATTTTCTGTTTTGCAGTCAGCTTACAGACGAAATTAGCTCCCCAACGCCCCGCGAATGTGACCCGATGTGAAATATCACTTCTCGATGCCTAATAATAACTTGTAGATACTTCTCACAACTTGTAATAACTTCACCGTATCATTTGCATATCTCACGCGCCCACGAGACATGCATTTTCTGTTTTGCAGTCAGTTTACAGACGAAATTAGCTCCCCAACGCCCCGCGAATGTGACCCGATGTGAAATATCACTTCTCGATGCCTAGTAATAACTTCTAGATACTTCTCACAACTTCTAATAACTTCCCCGTATCATTTGCACATCTCACGCGCCCGCAAGATATGCAATTTCTGCTTTGCAGCCATTTTACAGACGAAATTAGCTCCCCAGCACCCCGTGAATATGTCCCGATGTGAAATTTTGCTTCTCATTGCCTACGGATGACTTCTAGATACTTCTCACAACTTCTAATAACTTCCCCGTATCATTTGCATATCTCACGCGCCCGCAAGATATGCAATGTATGTACGGCAGCCCGTCCGCGACCTGTAAGCAGCCCTGTGGCCACTACAATTATCAAAATATAAAATATTGCCTCTAGATGATTTCTTTTAACCACTAAGTACTTCTTGAAACTTCTTGCGACTTCTAAATGTCATTTTCATCGATTATGCAATCCGGGCCCACCTAGCCGTGCTACGTGCCAGGGTCTCACGGGGACAGATGGCACGGAGGATTCTCACTATTTTTGGGCCTTGAGGGCTTTCATTGCAGAGCTCGAAGCCAAGTTCCTGATGAAGGGCACCAAGGAGAAGGAGGACCTGTTGATAGCCAAGTCGCAGACCACCGAGCAGGACGGCCTCGCTTACGTGAAGAGTTGTCGCCGCAGGGAGGCAGCGCTCAACGTCGGCAAGATGGTGGAGGACCCCATTGTCAGGCAGAACATCGAGGAGTGCATCAAGGGTCTGCGCATCAAAGAGTACCGGGATCGCGTGTCCGAGCAGTTACGAGTCAGTCATCCTGCCCCCAACAAGGTCACATGGGAGGACCTGGAGGTCATCGTGGAGGTGCAGGACAAGCTGAAGAACGATGCGGAGTCTTGGGCTCTCACGCTGCAGCAGGAGCTGGTTCGCAGACTCACCTGCGTGTACTCTTGCTACGAGGCCAGGCAGCTGGGGCTTGACCTGGCCGCACTAGTGTCCGCCATGAGGCGCTCTGGTTCTGCCCCCAAGGCTGGAGACAGACGCAGGGACCCCAGGAAGAAGGAGCCAACACAGCATGGTGGTGATGACGCCAAGAAGCCTTCGAGGGAGGTGAACAATGCAGAGCGCCAGAAGCCTACCTACGGCAAGGTGCCACCACCTGACGCTTCGAAGGAATTCCAGTGTGATTGGTGCTTCACACGCTTGCCCCACACTCCAGAGCGTTGCTACACGGGGTGCCGTGATGCCCGCGTGCCTCCGAACTTCCACAAGGACAGACAGAACTCGAGGTGGCCGAATGAGGTCAAGAATGCCCAGATGCGTGCTTACAACATCGCGCACCGCTTCGACAACCACAAGATGGGGATCACCACGAAGGAGTGGCTTAAGCTGCCAGAGGCCAAGCAGAAGCAACCGCAGCAGCAGCAGCAGCAGCAGCAGGTGGCGGCCAGCGCTGAGGTCAAGGAGAAGCTCGCTGCAGAGTTGACAGGCCTTCAGACAGGGGCACCTCCAAAGGGGGACAAGGGCGCCAATGCACAGGCCCAGTCAGAGGACAGCGATGCTGAGACTGAGTACAACTCCAACTTCAACCAGCAGGCTGAGTATGAGGAGGATGAGAAGGACTGCCCTGCTGATGATGGGCTGGAAGGTAGTCATGATGTTGGCATCAGTCACGCACCAGGTCTCCAGGCCAGGGCCGCAGTCGCCCTGGGCAGCACTCAGAAGATGCAGAGCTTCCAGGTCAAGACGCCGGAGGAGTTCGACAAGGCCGCTCAGGTGCCCAGAGCCGTTCCTCCCAACGTCCTCAGCAGGAAATTTCACCTGCTGGCGTCCAACCTTCGCAGTTCCGTGCGCACTTGCTCGCAGATTGCGGCCATTTTGATATCCCAGCACGCCATCGACCTCCCAAAGGACATCGAGAACCTCCTGGCGCTGGAGGAGCTCATGGGCAACGAGCCGAATAATGCGACAGAGCAACCCACCGAGGTCAACGAGCATGAACTTGAGGACGCGCACGCCACAGTGGTGCAGGGGGTAAGAGAGGGAGCAGATAGTGCAGAACACCGCACGATCGAGGAGGTGCCGCTGGACGAGATGCCCGACGGCGTGGTCGACAGTGCCGCCGCCCGGTGTGCAGCCGCTGCCTGTGTGAACGACCTGGGGGTGGTTGACTTCAGCGACCATGGACATGTACGAGCTGGCACCACCCCCTTCTTGCTCTCAGAGTCCTCGCGCTGAGTATCTGACACCGAGTCCACCTTCTTGATCGAGCTCCTGATTGCTTTGAGGTCCAGCCCGTGCTGGAGTGCCTCCCAGCAGGAATACTGACAGCCACAACGCCGGGTGATCTCCTGTAGGAAGGTCAGGATCCAGGACTCAGCATCGTTCTTGAGCCTGTCCTGAACCTCCACGATGCCCTCTAGGTCCTTCCAGGTGACCTTGTTAGGAGGCGGGAACTGGACCCTCAGCTGCTCCATCACCCTCGTCTTGATGGCTATTACCCGGCGGGAAAGTACTATTACAAGTACTTTGCTAAAACTATGTGATATCCGGTATACTTGGTGATATGGGTCGTTTAACATTTTTGAAAATTCATTTACGACCCTTTTTAATTTCCCAAATGACTCACACGTGCCGTTATCAAGTTTAGGTTGGTATATTTATAGCATACTTTTAGGGTGTGAAAAACCAGAAAATAATTAATTTCTGAAAGTACTGTCACAAGTACTTTCGACTAGATGTGTTGTTAGGTGCTGTTAATGGGCCTAGGATGTCGAGTAAAGCGGTGCCCAACATTATTGGGACCTTGTTCGAACGTGTGCTACGTTGCATGCTATTATGATAAAGGTTGGGGCTCAAAACACGTGGTGATGTGGGCCGCGCTCATCAAATACAGAAAAATTCGTGATTTCCATAGTCACCGTCCATATGGTGCACGTCATATGTGGGTGCATGGTGACCGCATATGTGAATGTATAGAGCTCGTTAACATTTCTAAAATTCGATATACTGCCATAGATGAGTGTCCTTTGAGTTGAGGGGTTTGATCCATGTTTAGCTTGCACAATTTATGGCATTCCTCCCAAGCGGAATGCTGGTCACATACTCCACAATAATGCCATTTTGGCCACATTCAAACCCAAACCCAAATTGCCATAACTGCCTCGATATTGCGATCCATGCGAGTTATAAAGTGATGTATATATCAAATATATCGATCTTAACATTAATGCATGACCGTACTAGTATTACACCGCTTGCCGAACCGATTTGAATCAACCCTACTATTAAACAATAGATTTCCAGACACACTGCCACATTTAATTTCAGGAAAATTAATTTTGGAGCCTAATTACTCCAACTGCACGATTTTTTTAATTTTGACTTTCTTAAACTCTAATGTGAACACGTAGAGGCCACTATATTCCCACTCAGAATGATAGCAGCGCACATTCCTAACATATTACACACTCAGTGGTTACTCTGGTAAGATAACATAAAAGTAGGGTCTTGCTATGGTGTTTCGATCAAGGTCCAAAAATGGGTCTCGTAGTCCACAACATCGTTACAAATCATCTCCGAGCGATACTCGGTACAAGGGTGCCCGTTGGGAGAATCCACGGCATGCTACTTGTGTATGCGTACTGGTACGCTGTCTGTAGGCTCTGAACTCTCTTCAAAACTCAAATATGCACCTTAGACATCGATCGGGGTCCCAAAAATGGGTCTCGTAGTCCACAACATCGTTACAAATCATCTCCGAGCGATACTCGGTACAAGGGTGCCCGTTGGGAGAATCCACGGCATGCTACTTGTGTATGCGTACTGGTACGCTGTCTGTAGGCTCTGAACTCTCTTCAAAACTCAAATATGCACCTTAGACATCGATCGGGGTCCCAAAAATGGGTCTCATAGTCCACAACATCGTTACAAATCATCTCCGAGCGATACTCGGTACAAGGGTGCCCGTTGGGAGAATCCACGGCATGCTACTTGTGTATGCGTACTGGTACGCTGTCTGCTAGGCTCTGAACTCTCTTCGAAACTCAAATATGCACCTTAGACATCGATCGGGGTCCCAAAAATGGGTCTCATAGTCCACAACATCGTTACAAATCATCTCCGAGCGATACTCGGTACAAGGGTGCCCGTTGGGAGAATCCACGGCATGCTACTTGTGTATGCGTAATGGTACGTTGTCTGCTAGGCTCTGAACTCTCTTCGAAACTCAAATATGCACCTTAGACATCGATCGGGGTCCCAAAATGGGTCTCATAGTCCACAACATCGTTACAAATCATCTCCGAGCGATACTCGGTACAAGGGTTCCCGTTGGGAGAATCCACGGCATGCTACTTGTGTATGCGTACTGGTACGCTGTCTGTAGGCTCTGAACTCTCTTCAAAACTCAAATATGCACCTTAGACATCGATCGGGGTCCCAAAAATGGGTCTCATAGTCCACAACATCGTTACAAATCATCTCCGAGCGATACTCGGTACAAGGGTGCCCGTTGGGAGAATCCACGGCATGCTACTTGTGTATGCGTAATGGTACGTTGTCTGTAGGCTCTGAACTCTCTTCGAAACTCAAATATGCACCTTAGACATCGATCGGGGTCCCAAAAATGGGTCTCATAGTCCACAACATCGTTACAAATCATCTCCGAGCGATACTCGGTACAAGGGTTCCCGTTGGGAGAATCCACGGCATGCTACTTGTGTATGCGTACTGGTACGTTGTCTGCTAGGCTCTGAACTCTCTTCGAAACTCAAATATGCACCGTAGACATCGATCGGGGTCCCAAAAATGGGTCTCATAGTCCACAACATCGTTACAAATCATCTCCGAGCGATACTCGGTACAAGGGTGCCCGTTGGGAGAATCCACGGCATGCTACTTGTGTACCCTATCCTACCATAAGATCCCTTAGTTTAAACACACTTGTAGGGCTGGGTTTGACCCGCAACTTATCATACATGCCATCATGTCATCAGATTTATTGTCACATACATGATTAGATGCGATATATAGTTATGATTTGAGTGATCGCCGGCTTGTTCATCGGCCAATGCGTGCTTTCAAAAAATTCAAAAGGAGAGGGCACTATCTTTGCAACTACAAAACAATGGAATGTAACAAAAAATGCTACCCCCTTGGCTTCTAGCATCCATTGAGAAGGCTACAAGTGGAAAGCCGACCAATGGGGCATAAGACAACTCAGTTTAGGTCCTTAGGGGACTGGGATATGATTGGCAGTCCCCCCCAATAATGGGAAGACCCCGAAAAAAATTATGCCGTGAAAGTACTTGTGACAGTACTTTCGGCGTCGAAAGTACTATTACCAGTACTTCCGGGTAATAGCCATTGAAGATCTTGATGCGCAGCCGCTCCACGCAGTCCTCGATGAATTGGCGTAGGGTCACGTCAGAGTCTACTGTACTGTCCCGGTGTGCATCTCCATCTCCCTGCGTTGGCACGTCTTCACATAAGCCAACCCATCCTGCCCGGCCTCTTGGGGCTTACAGGTGAGGAGGTCGACCTTCTCTTGGGGTTCTTTCATCATGAACTTACTGTCAAGCTCAGCAATGGATACTCTGAGGGCAAAAGAATACTGAGAATCAATAGTCCCATCTCCCCCAGTCAGCCCCTTCAGAGAGGTGCCACCGGTAAGATATGCATTGGACACTTCGCCGTCGGTGTCTGTGCCCACGCATGGTCTTGCAACCACCCACACTGTACCCTGCTCCCTTTCGTTAAATGGGGACCTGGCACAAGGAACTGCACCCTCCAGTGGTCCATGTTCCCTGGTATCTTTGAGAACTCTGTCCATGTTGGAGGCTACCAGCCCCCCACTGTCATAGCTCTCACACCACCAGCTGTATGCTGGTGAGGCAACTGTCTGGTGAGGGAACCATATCCCATATAGTCCGCCAGTCTGGCTGAGTGTTCCTCAACATGTCTTTTTGGTCATTAGTCATTGAGGCCCCGGCAACGGACCTGAGCTTTTCCCTGATGCTGGCGTCGTGTTGTCGCCGCATGTTTTCACAGAGCAGCACAAAGTCTTGCACGAGCTTTGGCCGGTCTTTATCTTTCGTGCCCGTGTACGCGGGCAGCTTCCCAACGGAAAGCCTGGTAGAGTCACTGTGGTCCATGTCTTCCTCGAAGATGACCGTGGTAGCCTGTACCACTGGTTCAGGCTCGGATTGGCCCGATGTCCCTGATTCGTCCGCCAGTGCTGAGACGTGCTGACTAACTCTGGCCCGATGAATTCTCCTCTCTTCTCTTTGCAGCTTCTGAAGCTCCGCTGCGGAATCCGTAGCTAATTGTCGACAAATAAAGAAATATGCTGTACCCAGTATGGAAGCCTGTCTCACTCCACACCCTTAGGCTTACCAGTACGGAAATTCCGTTCCTGGCTTAGCTTCACAGTGCTTCGCTCGACGAGGCACCAGTTGTGAGAATTGTCTCGCACATCATTGTCACAAACCACGGCTTATCGTGTACCTCAGCCGGGTTGTGACACTTGCGACAGCAGTCTCTGTGACGAACGTATGACACGCGCAGTACGATACGCGCGAGTGGTTACAACAGCGATAGGATACGGAAATACGGATGGGTGTTGCACTTTGTTTGGAGATAGCGAGAATAAGTAGGGCGGCGTAGCAGGGTGAGGCAGACGCTCATTTTTGTTTTGCCTTCGTAACAGTGGGTCCGAAAATAGGAAGTGCTCGCTCAGACCGCGAAAACAGCAGTGTTATCGCCTTAAGCTTGGCCTCCGATTTTTGCATATCAATCAAAGGGTCAATGGGGTGATTTTGGTTGATGTGAGCCACCATGTCCAAAATTTCCGCCAACATCTTGCTGCGTTTGATACTGGCTATGCAACCTGCTATACTGAAAACTCTCTCGTTCTCGATCGTCTCGCTGCCAGGAATACAAAATATTATACGAGCCAAAAACCGAAGAGTCGGATATTTCACACCTTCATTTGCCCACCAATCCAAAACATCAAAAGTATTGTCATAAGGCTGAGAGATTTTGGTGCTTTTATATTTCGCGAACTCCACTGTCACAGCTTCCAAAATTTCAGACTCTCTTGAATCTTCATTGGCGACTCCTTCCGTATTCAAAGCGAACGACGACAAATCGACATCTCTAGATGCTTCACTCGGGTCGTCAGCGGCTGCCTCCGAGGGTGAAACTGGCGCAGTGTGATGAAAGGAGTGATATATATCGCTGAAACACAGGAAACACAGGTGGTGATCCGGTCGGTCTAAAAACTGCATAAGATAAAATACTTAGGTGTTTTATCGAGTGCGGTGCGGAACGGTCGGAGCGGTGGCAGATGACAAAATGACAGGCACTCAGGGCGAGGGGTGAAACAAGGAGAAGCAGGCCCCCATACAGTGGGGGGGAAATCGGCTTCCCCGTGACACCACCTCACCCCGAAGGTGTGAGTGGTCATCCCGAAGCAGGCAAACCCTAAATCCTAACCCAATGTTACTAGAATGTTTAGGCCTAAGGGGCCTTTCTCAACCCAACTAGAAGCACATCCGTGCATGGGGCGCTGCCTAAAATCCTAGTACCTAAGGGCAAGCATCTACAAACCGCGACGTGATTGTGGAATGGCGGCGGCGGAGTTCTCGATTGCAGAAGTCCTCGAGCGCCACGAAAACGACGAATCAGCCAATGCCCACGCGGTGCCAAAGCCAAAAGCGGGCTGGCACCACCAGAGCGAATGCGTCGCTGAAGAGGGGATAGGGAGGTGGAAGGTGGAAAATGCGGTGAGGGAACGTGATCGAGGTCATGGGGAGGAACTCGAAAGGGATGATGGAGAGGGGGGAAGCGGTCGTGATAGCACCACCAGACACCACCAGATGGCGACCACTGGGGGCATAAGGCGAAGGAAGTGGCGAGACGAAGTCGTGGAAGTCATTGGTCTCGTCGTTGTCGTCCAGGATGTTGTCGTTGTGATTGGTGCCTGGTGCGCAAGCACCACCAGACACCACCAGAACATAACCAGCGGTAAAAGGATGTCGATGCACTCGGAGAGAGAGCAACGCTGAACGAACAGCGGCCATACGTGCACGCTGACGTTTTGTGGACATGACAGCTGCAGAACTCTGCAGCAGTCTGCAGAATTCTGCGAACCCCAAGATAGGGTTCCCAAGCGAAAAGGTATATTCGCGTAGAATTAAGCGAATCGAACGATCGAAAGGTCAATTTGGGGCAGTTTTTGACCAGGAATACGGTGGTGACGTCAAAAACGCCGTACGGTAAAGCGGTTCTCCGGCAGCAGAGGCGCTGCTGGCCAGAGTGTCGAAGGACGTTGGGGATGGAGTAGTCGGCCAAAGCGACGGTAAAAAAGAAAAGACGGATGAAGGCCGATGACGGATCGTAGACAACCAATCACAGACGGTAGGCAGCTACGGACGGAAGTGGGCAAAGACGGAGATTGACGGAGTAGCCCACGAAGACGGATAAAAAAGTCGGCCAAAGTGACGGTAAAAACAAAAGACGGATGAAGGCCGATGACGGACCGTACCGTAGACCACCAATCACAAACGGTAGGCAGCTACGGACGGAAGTGGGCAAAGACGGAGATTGACGGAGTAGCCCACGAAGACGGATAAAAAAAAATGACGGAGTTGACGGAGTTAGAATCGGCGGTCAGGCCGAAGCGAGTCAAAGAAACGACAAATGAACCCGCCACCACAGAAGTGGTCTGGCCCATAACCTGATGAAAGGAGTGATATATATATAAGGGATATATATCGCTGAAACACAGGAAACACAGGTGGTGATCCGGTCGGTCTAAAAACTGCATAAGATAAAATACTTAGGTGTTTTATCGAGTGCGGTGCGGAACGGGCGGAGCGGTGGCAGATGACAAAATGACAGGCACTCAGGGCGAGGGGTGAAACAAGGAGAAGC
>LGRX02025344.1:0-18468 GCA_001247695.2 Cymbomonas tetramitiformis | reverse complement strand
GGTCTCACGGGGACAGATGGCACGGAGGATTCTCACTATTTTTGGGCCTTGAGGGCTTTCATTGCAGAGCTCGAAGCCAAGTTCCTGATGAAGGGCACCAAGGAGAAGGAGGACCTGTTGATAGCCAAGTCGCAGACCACCGAGCAGGACGGCCTCGCTTACGTGAAGAGCTGTCGCCGCAGGGAGGCGGCGCTCAACGTCGGCAAGATGGTGGAGGACCCCATTGTCAGGCAGGACATCGAGGAGTGCATCAAGGGTCTGCGCATCAAAGAGTACCGGGATCGCGTGTCCGAGCAGTTACGAGTCAGCCATCCTGCCCCCAACAAGGTCACATGGGAGGACCTGGAGGTCATTGTGGAGGTGCAGGACAAGCTGAAGAACGATGCGGAGTCTTGGGCTCTCACACTGCAGCAGGATCTGGTTCGCAGACTCACCTGCGTGTACTCTTGCTACGAGGCCAGGCAGCTGGGGCTTGACCTGGCTGCACTAGTGTCCGCCATGAGGCGCTCTGGTTCTGCCCCCAAGACTGGAGACAGACGCAGGGACCCCAGGAAGAAGGAGCCAACACAGCATGGTGGTGATGACGCCAAGAAGCCTTCGAGGGAGGTGAACAATGCAGAGCGCCAGAAGAAGCCTACCTACGGCAAGGTGCCACCACCTGACGCTTCGAAGGAATTCCAGTGTGATTGGTGCTTCACACGCTTGCCCCACACTCCAGAGCGTTGCTACACGGGGTGCCGTGATGCCCGCGTGCCTCCGAACTTCCACAAGGACAGGCAGAACTCGAGGTGGCCGAATGAGGTCAAGAATGCCCAGATGCGTGCTTACAACATCGCGCACCGCTTCGACAACCACAAGATGGGGATCACCACGAAGGAGTGGCTTAAGCTGCCAGAGGCCAAGCAGAAGCAACCGCAGCAGCAGCAGCAGCAGCAGCAGGTGGCGGCCAGCGCTGAGGTCAAGGAGAAGCTCGCTGCAGAGTTGACAGGCCTTCAGACAGGGGCACCTCCAAAGGGGGACAAGGGCGCCAATGCACAGGCCCAGTCAGAGGACAGCGATGCTGAGACTGAGTACAACTCCAACTTCAACCAGCAGGCTGAGTATGAGGAGGATGAGAAGGACTGCCCTGCTGATGATGGGCTGGAAGGTAGTCATGATGTTGGCATCAGTCACGCACCAGGTCTCCAGGCCAGGGCCGCAGTCGCCCTGGGCAGCACTCAGAAGATGCAGAGCTTCCAGGTCAAGACGCCGGAGGAGTTCGACAAGGCCGCTCAGGTGCCCAGAGCCGTTCCTCCCAACGTCCTCAGCAGGAAATTTCACCTGCTGGCGTCCAACCTTCGCAGTTCCGTGCGCACTTGCTCGCAGATTGCGGCCATTTTGATATCCCAGCACGCCATCGACCTCCCAAAGGACATCGAGAACCTCCTGGCGCTGGAGGAGCTCATGGGCAACGAGCCGAATAATGCGACAGAGCAACCCACCGAGGTCAACGAGCATGAACTTGAGGACGCGCACGCCACAGTGGTGCAGGGGGTAAGAGAGGGAGCAGATAGTGCAGAACACCGCACGATCGAGGAGGTGCCGCTGGACGAGATGCCCGACGGCGTGGTCGACAGTGCCGCCGCCCGGTGTGCAGCCGCTGCCTGTGTGAACGACCTGGGGGTGGTTGACTTCAGCGACCATGGACATGTACGAGCTGGCACCACCCCCTTCTTGCTCTCAGAGTCCTCGCGCTGAGTATCTGACACCGAGTCCACCTTCTTGATCGAGCTCCTGATTGCTTTGAGGTCCAGCCCGTGCTGGAGTGCCTCCCAGCAGGAATACTGACAGCCACAACGCCGGGTGATCTCCTGTAGGAAGGTCAGGATCCAGGACTCAGCATCGTTCTTGAGCCTGTCCTGAACCTCCACGATGCCCTCTAGGTCCTTCCAGGTGACCTTGTTAGGAGGCGGGAACTGGACCCTCAGCTGCTCCATCACCCTCGTCTTGATGGCTATTACCCGGCGGGAAAGTACTATTACAAGTACTTTGCTAAAACTATGTGATATCCGGTATACTTGGTGATATGGGTCGTTTAACATTTTTGAAAATTCATTTACGACCCTTTTTAATTTCCCAAATGACTCACACGTGCCGTTATCAAGTTTAGGTTGGTATATTTATAGCATACTTTTAGGGTGTGAAAACCCAGAAAATAATTAATTTCTGAAAGTACTGTCACAAGTACTTTCGACTAGATGTGTTGTTAGGTGCTGTTAATGGGCCTAGGATGTCGAGTAAAGCGGTGCCCAACATTATTGGGACCTTGTTCGAACGTGTGCTACGTTGCATGCTATTATGATAAAGGTTGGGGCTCAAAACACGTGGTGATGTGGGCCGCGCTCATCAAATACAGAAAAATTCGTGATTTCCATAGTCACCGTCCATATGGTGCACGTCATATGTGGGTGCATGGTGACCGCATATGTGAATGTATAGAGCTCGTTAACATTTCTAAAATTCGATATACTGCCATAGATGAGTGTCCTTTGAGTTGAGGGGTTTGATCCATGTTTAGCTTGCACAATTTATGGCATTCCTCCCAAGCGGAATGCTGGTCACATACTCCACAATAATGCCATTTTGGCCACATTCAAACCCAAACCCAAATTGCCATAACTGCCTCGATATTGCGATCCATGCGAGTTATAAAGTGATGTATATATCAAATATATCGATCTTAACATTAATGCATGACCGTACTAGTATTACACCGCTTGCCGAACCGATTTGAATCAACCCTACTATTAAACAATAGATTTCCAGACACACTGCCACATTTAATTTCAGGAAAATTAATTTTGGAGCCTAATTACTCCAACTGCACGATTTTTTTAATTTTGACTTTCTTAAACTCTAATGTGAACACGTAGAGGCCACTATATTCCCACTCAGAATGATAGCAGCGCACATTCCTAACATATTACACACTCAGTGGTTACTCTGGTAAGATAACATAAAAGTAGGGTCTTGCTATGGTGTTTCGATCAAGGTCCAAAAATGGGTCTCGTAGTCCACAACATCGTTACAAATCATCTCCGAGCGATACTCGGTACAAGGGTGCCCGTTGGGAGAATCCACGGCATGCTACTTGTGTATGCGTACTGGTACGCTGTCTGTAGGCTCTGAACTCTCTTCAAAACTCAAATATGCACCTTAGACATCGATCGGGGTCCCAAAAATGGGTCTCGTAGTCCACAACATTGTTACAAATCATCTCCGAGCGATACTCGGTACAAGGGTGCCCGTTGGGAGAATCCACGGCATGCTACTTGTGTATGCGTAATGGTACGCTGTCTGTAGGCTCTGAACTCTCTTCAAAACTCAAATATGCACCTTAGACATCGATCGGGGTCCCAAAAATGGGTCTCATAGTCCACAACATCGTTACAAATCATCTCCGAGCGATACTCGGTACAAGGGTGCCCGTTGGGAGAATCCACGGCATGCTACTTGTGTATGCGTACTGGCACGCTGTCTGTAGGCTCTGAACTCTCTTCGAAACTCAAATATGCACCTTAGACATCGATCGGGGTCCCAAAAATGGGTCTCATAGTCCACAACATCGTTACAAATCATCTCCGAGCGATACTCGGTACAAGGGTGCCCGTTGGGAGAATCCACGGCATGCTACTTGTGTATGCGTAATGGTACGTTGTCTGCTAGGCTCTGAACTCTCTTCGAAACTCAAATATGCACCTTAGACATCGATCGGGGTCCCAAAATGGGTCTCATAGTCCACAACATCGTTACAAATCATCTCCGAGCGATACTCGGTACAAGGGTTCCCGTTGGGAGAATCCACGGCATGCTACTTGTGTATGCGTACTGGTACGCTGTCTGTAGGCTCTGAACTCTCTTCAAAACTCAAATATGCACCTTAGACATCGATCGGGGTCCCAAAAATGGGTCTCATAGTCCACAACATCGTTACAAATCATCTCCGAGCGATACTCGGTACAAGGGTGCCCGTTGGGAGAATCCACGGCATGCTACTTGTGTATGCGTAATGGTACGTTGTCTGTAGGCTCTGAACTCTCTTCGAAACTCAAATATGCACCTTAGACATCGATCGGGGTCCCAAAAATGGGTCTCATAGTCCACAACATCGTTACAAATCATCTCCGAGCGATACTCGGTACAAGGGTTCCCGTTGGGAGAATCCACGGCATGCTACTTGTGTATGCGTACTGGTACGTTGTCTGCTAGGCTCTGAACTCTCTTCGAAACTCAAATATGCACCGTAGACATCGATCGGGGTCCCAAAAATGGGTCTCATAGTCCACAACATCGTTACAAATCATCTCCGAGCGATACTCGGTACAAGGGTGCCCGTTGGGAGAATCCACGGCATGCTACTTGTGTACCCTATCCTACCATAAGATCCCTTAGTTTAAACACACTTGTAGGGCTGGGTTTGACCCGCAACTTATCATACATGCCATCATGTCATCAGATTTATTGTCACATACATGATTAGATGCGATATATAGTTATGATTTGAGTGATCGCCGGCTTGTTCATCGGCCAATGCGTGCTTTCAAAAAATTCAAAAGGAGAGGGCACTATCTTTGCAACTACAAAACAATGGAATGTAACAAAAAATGCTACCCCCTTGGCTTCTAGCATCCATTGAGAAGGCTACAAGTGGAAAGCCGACCAATGGGGCATAAGACAACTCAGTTTAGGTCCTTAGGGGACTGGGATATGATTGGCAGTCCCCCCCAATAATGGGAAGACCCCGAAAAAAATTATGCCGTGAAAGTACTTGTGACAGTACTTTCGGCGTCGAAAGTACTATTACCAGTACTTCCGGGTAATAGCCATTGAAGATCTTGATGCGCAGCCGCTCCACGCAGTCCTCGATGAATTGGCGTAGGGTCACGTCAGAGTCTACTGTACTGTCCCGGTGTGCATCTCCATCTCCCTGCGTTGGCACGTCTTCACATAAGCCAACCCATCCTGCCCGGCCTCTTGGGGCTTACAGGTGAGGAGGTCGACCTTCTCTTGGGGTTCTTTCATCATGAACTTACTGTCAAGCTCAGCAATGGATACTCTGAGGGCAAAAGAATACTGAGAATCAATAGTCCCATCTCCCCCAGTCAGCCCCTTCAGAGAGGTGCCACCGGTAAGATATGCATTGGACACTTCGCCGTCGGTGTCTGTGCCCACGCATGGTCTTGCAACCACCCACACTGTACCCTGCTCCCTTTCGTTAAATGGGGACCTGGCACAAGGAACTGCACCCTCCAGTGGTCCATGTTCCCTGGTATCTTTGAGAACTCTGTCCATGTTGGAGGCTACCAGCCCCCCACTGTCATAGCTCTCACACCACCAGCTGTATGCTGGTGAGGCAACTGTCTGGTGAGGGAACCATATCCCATATAGTCCGCCAGTCTGGCTGAGTGTTCCTCAACATGTCTTTTTGGTCATTAGTCATTGAGGCCCCGGCAACGGACCTGAGCTTTTCCCTGATGCTGGCGTCGTGTTGTCGCCGCATGTTTTCACAGAGCAGCACAAAGTCTTGCACGAGCTTTGGCCGGTCTTTATCTTTCGTGCCCGTGTACGCGGGCAGCTTCCCAACGGAAAGCCTGGTAGAGTCACTGTGGTCCATGTCTTCCTCGAAGATGACCGTGGTAGCCTGTACCACTGGTTCAGGCTCGGATTGGCCCGATGTCCCTGATTCGTCCGCCAGTGCTGAGACGTGCTGACTAACTCTGGCCCGATGAATTCTCCTCTCTTCTCTTTGCAGCTTCTGAAGCTCCGCTGCGGAATCCGTAGCTAATTGTCGACAAATAAAGAAATATGCTGTACCCAGTATGGAAGCCTGTCTCACTCCACACCCTTAGGCTTACCAGTACGGAAATTCCGTTCCTGGCTTAGCTTCACAGTGCTTCGCTCGACGAGGCACCAGTTGTGAGAATTGTCTCGCACATCATTGTCACAAACCACGGCTTATCGTGTACCTCAGCCGGGTTGTGACACTTGCGACAGCAGTCTCTGTGACGAACGTATGACACGCGCAGTACGATACGCGCGAGTGGTTACAACAGCGATAGGATACGGAAATACGGATGGGTGTTGCACTTTGTTTGGAGATAGCGAGAATAAGTAGGGCGGCGTAGCAGGGTGAGGCAGACGCTCATTTTTGTTTTGCCTTCGTAACAGTGGGTCCGAAAATAGGAAGTGCTCGCTCAGACCGCGAAAACAGCAGTGTTATCGCCTTAAGCTTGGCCTCCGATTTTTGCATATCAATCAAAGGGTCAATGGGGTGATTTTGGTTGATGTGAGCCACCATGTCCAAAATTTCCGCCAACATCTTGCTGCGTTTGATACTGGCTATGCAACCTGCTATACTGAAAACTCTCTCGTTCTCGATCGTCTCGCTGCCAGGAATACAAAATATTATACGAGCCAAAAACCGAAGAGTCGGATATTTCACACCTTCATTTGCCCACCAATCCAAAACATCAAAAGTATTGTCATAAGGCTGAGAGATTTTGGTGCTTTTATATTTCGCGAACTCCACTGTCACAGCTTCCAAAATTTCAGACTCTCTTGAATCTTCATTGGCGACTCCTTCCGTATTCAAAGCGAACGACGACAAATCGACATCTCTAGATGCTTCACTCGGGTCGTCAGCGGCTGCCTCCGAGGGTGAAACTGGCGCAGTGTGATGAAAGGAGTGATATATATCGCTGAAACACAGGAAACACAGGTGGTGATCCGGTCGGTCTAAAAACTGCATAAGATAAAATACTTAGGTGTTTTATCGAGTGCGGTGCGGAACGGTCGGAGCGGTGGCAGATGACAAAATGACAGGCACTCAGGGCGAGGGGTGAAACAAGGAGAAGCAGGCCCCCATACAGTGGGGGGGAAATCGGCTTCCCCGTGACACCACCTCACCCCGAAGGTGTGAGTGGTCATCCCGAAGCAGGCAAACCCTAAATCCTAACCCAATGTTACTAGAATGTTTAGGCCTAAGGGGCCTTTCTCAACCCAACTAGAAGCACATCCGTGCATGGGGCGCTGCCTAAAATCCTAGTACCTAAGGGCAAGCATCTACAAACCGCGACGTGATTGTGGAATGGCGGCGGCGGAGTTCTCGATTGCAGAAGTCCTCGAGCGCCACGAAAACGACGAATCAGCCAATGCCCACGCGGTGCCAAAGCCAAAAGCGGGCTGGCACCACCAGAGCGAATGCGTCGCTGAAGAGGGGATAGGGAGGTGGAAGGTGGAAAATGCGGTGAGGGAACGTGATCGAGGTCATGGGGAGGAACTCGAAAGGGATGATGGAGAGGGGGGAAGCGGTCGTGATAGCACCACCAGACACCACCAGATGGCGACCACTGGGGGCATAAGGCGAAGGTGAGGGAAGTGGCGAGACGAAGTCGTGGAAGTCATTGGTCTCGTCGTTGTCGTCCAGGATGTTGTCGTTGTGATTGGTGCCTGGTGCGCAAGCACCACCAGGCACCACCAGAACATAACCAGCGGTAAAAGGGTGTCGATGCACTCGGAGAGAGAGCAACGCTGAACGAACAGCGGCCATACGTGCACGCTGACGTTTTGTGGACATGACAGTTCCAGCCAGCTGTCTGCAGAATTCTGCGAACCCCAAGATAGGGTTCCCAAGCGAAAAGGTATCTTTTCGAAAAATCAAGCGAATTGAACGATCGAAAGGTCAAATTGGGGCAGTTTTTGACGAGGAAAACGGTGGTGACGTCAAAAATGCCGTACGGTAAAGCGGTTCTCCGGCAGCAGAGGCGCTGCTGACCAGAGTGTCGAAGGACGTTGGGGATGGAGTAGTCGGCCAAAGCGACGGTAAAAAAGAAAAGACGGATGAAGGCCGATGACGGATCGTAGACAACCAATCACAGACGGTAGGCAGCTACGGACGGAAGTGGGCAAAGACGGAGATTGACGGAGTAGCCCACGAAGACGGATAAAAAAGTCGGCCAAAGTGACGGTAAAAACAAAAGACGGATGAAGGCCGATGACGGACCGTACCGTAGACCACCAATCACAGACGGTAGGCAGCTACGGACGGAAGTGGGCAAAGACGGAGATTGACGGAGTAGCCCACGAAGACGGATAAAAAAATGACGGAGTTGACGGAGTTAGAATCGGCGGTCAGGCCGAAGCGAGTCAAAGAAACGACAAATGAACCACCACAGAAGTGGTCTGGCCCATAACCTGATGAAAGGAGTGATATATATATAAGGGATATATATCGCTGAAACACAGGAAACACAGGTGGTGATCCGGTCGGTCTAAAAACTGCATAAGATAAAATACTTAGGTGTTTTATCGAGTGCGGTGCGGAACGGTCGGAGCGGTGGCAGATGACAAAATGACAGACACTCAGGGCGAGGGGTGAAACAAGGAGAAGCAGGCCCCCATACAGTGGGGGGGAAATCGGCTTCCCCGTGAAAATGACCGAACGTCATAATGCATGCCATGTCACATGTATGCCATGTCATAGGGTATGGCATGGTACCATGTCATCATGACATAATGCCATAATATATGACAGGTCGAGAGTCGACAGTCATGTATGCCATCATGACATACAGTCGAGATAAGTCTGTCACTCGGCTGTCATGCACCTTTGGTGTGTGTTCAGACATCGAGGGGACACTCGTGTATCCTCCGTACGGTTGGCATCGAGATGGATGGCAAAGATCGGCGAAACACTTTTTGAAGATTATTAGATTATTATTAGGTATTAGAAGTTATTGTTGAGACAAGATGAAGTTATCGCTTAGCCTGCTGTGAGCTAGCATGTGAGGGTCGCGCGATGGCTGATCGTCAAGCCTACGTCGAAAGCTCAGCACCTGCTTCGGAGTTCGCACCTTGATTGTTGCATCTCATATGACGAGACGAAGCAGGAGCTATAAAGAGATAGAGCATTGGGCTCGTGCGTGTGGCTAGTTTCTCTCAGTGACAATCTCACACCCCACAATATACTTCCGCGCTTAGCTATATCGTTCAACGATAGCTGGCGCACACAGCTGTAATACGGTAAGTGTTCACAGTTCCGGAGTCACAGTTCAAGAAAATGGTTCGTCTAATTCCAGTGCGATGCCTATATATTCTGGAAAGCTTTTTCAGAAGAGGGTTTGTTCTCTTATGACGCACTCCAATCATTCCCAGGACTTTTCCAAAGCAGATCGAGGATTTGAAGACCACCTAGCACTGCAATTCTACTTTGCCAGTCACGGGTTGCGTACCGCCGCAGTGGACATTTCGATAAGCATGCATGCATATTGGTGGAGAACGTAATAGCGACAAGCACTAGCTCTCCAATATAAATTTATATTCAGGCGATCAACTCTGAATTGGGGAAAAAATAGGAGATGAAATCGGAGATTCCCGCTCTTTAAAAAATCCGATCGGAAATTGGGTAGTTAAGGATTACAGTGTCAACGTGAAGCCCATCTATTCGGTTTCCTATTGGTTTAGGAAAGAGACGCCATCGTATACAGCAAAGTTTCGAATGTAAGAATATCTTAGTTTAAGAATAATTGACCGGAAGGAAGCCGAAATCCCACAAGAATAAAAGGTACCGACAGCGCCCATATCGGATGGATTTCCCAAATTCACGAATAAGAATAAATTGACCGACATGTATATATATATATATACCCAATATCTTGTATAGTACGACATATTGTATGGCCAATCATTTGACATTCCAGACCTACGCAGCACCTGCGGTCCCAACGAGCTCCTCGTGAGAAATAACTCGCACAATTTGCACATATAAAGCTCGTTGTCCATGGCGGACACACAACATGAGGGAAGAACCCAGTGAATTTAGCGTTTGTGACACGCACTGCACCTTTTGAAATCCAGAGACGATTCCAGATCCCTCTGTTCTTCAGTTGCCTGCTTGCAGGATTACAGCGGACTTATGACATTGTCATTATTCTCAGCGTAAATGTTATATTATTATTATCCAGAGAGTTTAAGAATATTTTGATCGGATGTTGGGATTCGATCCGATATATATCGTCGGACCCCCACCCGTAAGAATAAAAGACATCGAACGGCCTACACTCGTAAGAATAAATAAGTTCACCCTCCCCCCCCCGCGTGTGATATTCTAGCATTCGAGACTTTACTGTAATCAGTACCATCCTGGCATGGCGCCATGGCCCATCGTGTCATCGGAGTATGATAGAGAAGTGCGTGGAATATAAAGCTATTGAGATCGCCCCGCTGTAGAGCATATATAAAAAGAAAATGACATTTCAAAAGCATACCCAGAAATCAGCAAACGAGCGAGGAAATATATAAAAGTGAAGCCCTTCTATTCGGTTTCCTATTGGTTTAGGAGAGAGAAGCCATCTTACGGCGTAGTGTTATAATCAGTGTCACTGTAGACTTCACCACACTGCCGAAAGCCCATCGTGGCATAGCCCATAGTGTCATCGGAGTATGATAGAGAAGTGCGTGGAATATAAAGTTATTGAGGTCACCCCGTTGTAGAGCATGTATAAAAAGAAGATGCCATTTCAAAAGCATACCCAGAAATCAGCAAACGAGCGTCCGAGGAAGTATATAAAAGTGAAACCCTTCTATTCGGTTTCATATTGGTTTAGGAAAGAGAAGCCATCGTATAAGCAGTACCATCGTGTCATGGTCCATCGTGTCATCGGAGTATGATAGAAACTGCGTGGGATATAAAGTTATTAAGGTCACCCCGTTGTAGAGCATATTGGGGAAAAAATCGGAGATGAAATCGAAGATTCCCCCTCTTTTGAAAAATCGGGGAAAAAAATCAGTACAATACCCTTTAACCGTGCAAAATTTGAAGCCCAAATCGTAGGTTGTACACGACAGCGTATGCTGTATCCATATTATATCAATTGAAGCTCGAGTGTACTGTAAATATAATTTTTGGAATCATTTTGCATATATAAATTAGGTCTTCATTCATGCCGATTCCCAGAAATGCTTGCACGGACGGATGAAATTCAATACCCTTTAACAGTGCAAAAATTGAAGCCCAAATCGTAGGCTGTGCACGACGGCGTATCTTGTATCCATATTATATAAATTGCAGCCCGAGTGTGTTGTAAATATAATTTTTGGAATAATTTTGCATATTGTGGAAAAAAAACTTTAGATTTGTCCCCCTCTTTATAAAATCGGCATTTTTTGTTCCCAAATGACACATACAGTACTTAAGATTAAGCCTCTCAAATTTCCCAAATGACACATACTTAAGGTGAAGCCTCTATGGCACAACGCAATCGCTCGAATATTGCGACCCCCCTCCCATCGCGCCCTCAACACGCGCCCCCATCACCCCTCATCGCGCCCCCATCGCCCCCTCGATCACGTCCTCAACTCCCCATCGCGTTGCCCCCTTCGTGCTCCTTGCGAGTGGGAGATAATTTGGGTGGGGGATAATTCTAATCCATTCGGGAACCATAAAATGTCATTATCATTGTCATTGATATCGTCATCGCCATCGGCATCATCATTGTCATCGTCATTGTCATCGTCATTGTCATTGGCACTGTCATCGTGACACTTGTATAAATATGCTACTAACATGGTACATCCTTGATATACGTTTGCAAGTAGGGCGGGGATATCCTTTCCCCACCTCTACGTTCACGTACCCCCTATATATTTTATACGTCGCTTCAAACTCGACGCTCGGATGGTGTAGTTGGCAAGGCGTGCGACTATGAACCCCGAGGTCTCGTGTTTGAGCCTCACTCTGGGCTCAAGCGTCGAATTTGAAGCGACGTATAAATTATATTCAGAGTTGATCGCCTGAGTATAAATTTATTTTGGAGAGCTAGTGCTTGTGGCTATTACGTTCTCCATCACATATAATTATATGTATGTATTTGGCGATGCGGCGGGAATCTCCGCCCATAGCGGCGAACTTTAGAAAAGCGCTGCACTTTCGTGTACGGGTTGGTTAGTGAAATACAATATACTACTAATGTATATCTTGCGGTGAGCAAGCCTTCTAGAGGGATCCAGCTGATATATCCGACAGTCTCAGATCACAAAGTTACCGCTCACTTTAGTGTAAGATAAACTTGATAACCATACTGCGAGACAACGTAAACCCTAAACCCGCTCAGTCGGTCGGTCACGCACGGTGGTGTATTCCTACTACTGCTATGCCACTGCACTCTGAACGGACAAACTAGGGGTCTACGTAGTGCCTGCCTGTTAGGATTGCCTGAAACACAGATCTCAACAACATCTTTAGGTTGACCTGAATACCAAAGTTACACGCAGGTGCCAACGTATGTGCCAGATAAAGTGCAAGAATAGTGTGCCAGAAACCCAAGTGCAGTTGAAGATTGAAGATGGTTGTGCCGAAAGCCGTGCCCATGACAGAAGACGACCATGTGGCAGATAAACCAATGTTGAAGGAATAGACTGGACATACCAATCGTTGTTGTACTCTCAGAACATGTACGATAGATAAACAATACTGCCCGTTATAGGGGCTTAGGTTTTAGAGTTCGTTCGGAATACTCGGGTGACAATCGGGCACCCGACTATCAGATCCTGTCAATGTGTCACTTCCGACACACCACCCAGGGTGGTGACTGGAAAACTAGGGTACCGACCTAAGATACATATGCACCTAATCAGCTTCGGCGGAAACGGAATGCTCAGCATAAATGTTTGTCCAAGCGGCTCCGATTGTTACCGTGCCGCCCTCGCCGGGTGGTGCTCCTCCATCGCCGGTCTATGTACCACCCGCCTGGGGCGGGGGGAGCGGGGATGCACCTTCTTCTTCAATCGAGCACCGGACCCGGCTGGTTGCGCACGGTGCTGGAATTGGCACTGTGACATGTTCGTACTGTCACGTGTCATTTCCGGTATGTCATCCTCGGTGACTCTGCTTGTGTCAGTCTGACTATTTACTTCCGTATGTTATCAATTATGGAGTTCGTTCTATCCCGCCGGGAGCGTTCTCCCCGTGGCTGCTGTACTGTTTCCAACAGGTTATGGACCCACTTTACGCTTGCGTATTGTGATTTTTTAGCGTAAATTTTATTTCGTATTCGCTCTGTCTTTATTTTGAGCTTAGCCATCTTTCTCGCGGCCTACGGAATTTGATTTTCGCTTTCGCTTGAACGGTCCGGCAGTTACGGGAATCTACGGCAAGTGTGATATCGGCGTCGATTTTATTCTCGCGTTTGCTTTCTTCGACGGATCATTTTTTCCGCGATGGCTCTCGTAGATGTTTTGTCCGATGGAGAGCTTCATGCTCTGTTGTTATCGTGTGACGAGAAATTAGAGAAGGTTTATATTTCGAAACGCGCTCAGCTCATTTCTTTGTGCCAAGCCTAAGCTAGGGCGCTCGTTCATTTTCGAAGTGCTTCTCAGATATTGCCGCAGCCTCCAGCGACTTTCGAGCCGGTTATTTTGAATCTCGTTGTAACGACCATATCGCAAAAATGAGACACGCGGGCGTAAATGAGAAAAAAATGAGAAAGCATTAAATTGTCTGCCAAATTGGTTTATGGGGTTCTGAATGACAAATATGAGGGTTAATTTGAATAGTCCTTGAAGGAATTTCGAAAAATCTGGTTTTTGACTCTTCAAAGTAGCCACGCGAGTCGCGCGTGCGGCAAGAAAACGGGAAAGGTGGAAGTATCGTGTTAGGTGTGGAAAGTTATGATTTTGCCTTATGTTTGTGAACGAAATGTTAGATTTTTGCACTATTAGAATATGTAATATTTTGACATTTCCAAAAATGCAACTATTTGCTTACATGGGAGAGATCCAGCAGATTTATGGCCCATTTTAGGGTGTTTGGAGGGTCACGTACTAAAATTCTTCTCATCGGGCGAAAGTGAGCAGCAAAGGAGATATTTTCAAAAGCTATTGTGCTGGAAAAGTTGTTCGGGAGTGAAACCAACCAGGGGTGATGCTCCCTCAGGCTTCATGTGACCCAACATGGGCATTCAGCGGGTAAATTTGCCCTGAACAGGCTATTCCAGCACGATTCTCGGCAGCTAAGAAGACCGGTTAACTGTATTATTTCGCGGGAAACATTAAAATACGTCAGAGGCAAAATATCCCGCGGCAGGTGTTCCTACAGGTGTGCTGCACATGGATATATCGGGGCGTCCAAGGTTCAGGGTTTTAGGGTATATGTTGGAGGAGTCGTAACCGGAGGCCGTTTGCACACACCTGCGTTCGTGACATAGAACCACAACCCGCACCTTAGACTACCTACACCAGTATGGCCAATATTGGAATATTGCAGTATTGGATATGGCCTTTCGATACTTTTACGTTTCGCGACTGCCAGTTACAACAAGGCCAATGGGTTCCTGAAGACCCTTTAATTCTCCGCTTGTGGCAGCAAGCGCGGGAACAAGCAGACGATGACTGGGAGGACTTCGGGCAACATGCAGTTAATCTCAGGACCTATCACTGGTGGAGTTTTTGGCCGATGTACGTCCACGGCCGTAGATCCAGCGAAAGGTTCGGTGTGAGGCATCTCGTGTACTGGTATGAGGGCGGGTGGATCTACCACCGATACTCAGATTTGGAGTGGCGGGCCTGGCGAAATAGAAACCGCTACAGCGAAACAACGCACGGTGCCCTGACAGAGCTGGAAAGCGATCTGCTGCAGGAAGATGAAGGAGATGCGCAGTTTGCGGGCGTATGTTAAGAACCTGCACCCTGGCGCGCATATTTGATGCTAGCGCGTGCAATGAGGAGACGTATGCTTGGTAGCTAACACTTATGTCACGTGACTGTACACAAATAAACCGTATATTTACATGTATGAAAAACAATAAGTTTCACGCCGTGTGGCCATTGCAATCTAGTGTGCGTGCCACGAGGAATGAATGAGGCTGTGTTGCTTACCTTCACCTGTCCAACGCCTCGGAGGCCAAGTTTTCCCTGGCCACCTTCAGAAGTTCTGCCTTTTCAGGTCCTCCTGGAACTCCGCCGACAGCAGGTTTGCCAGGAGGTTCGTCCCAGCAAGTCAGGATCTCACTCGCATCGAAGTCGTACCAACCTGTCACTTTCGGAGCGGCTCTCCAGAAGGCGTTTTCCGCGAACAAGCTGTTCAAGTCAGAGAAGGTTTTGCTTGTTCTCCTCGTTCTCGGCATAAGCAGAGGCGCACATGGAAGCCAAAACCCCCACTTCACTCTGTTCGTGTTCAGATCCACCTCCAAGACCTCCACGAAATGCGTGGGCATGGACACGGCGTTGTTCCCAGGCATGCGGATAGTAAAGCTGCAGCCGTCGTTGCCCGCGGCCACCGTAACTGCGAAACTTTTGCCCGCACTCTTCGCCAGCATGTCGATGGTGTAGTCCGTAGGAAGGTTACGGTAGGCCAACGGTATGTCGTCGTCCGGGTCGTCCTCGTCGTCCTCGTCGTCCTCGTCGTCCTCGTCGTCCTCGTCGTCCTCGTCCATCGAGACGCCTGCGAACTGTCCAGTGGCCGCCTCCGGGGGATGCGCGTTCTCCACCTGCTCCGCAATCTGGTTTGCATCCTCGAAAAAGCAATCGTCGTCAGGAGCGAAGCTGTCCGTTATAAGGGCGCCTGTCGGACCGATCACAGAGGCCGCTCGGAATAGCACTCGTCCCTTTTCACGACCCCGCGCTTGTCGAGACTTCCCGGGTGGAGACTTGCTCCCTGGGGACGCCTTTGCCAATGGCGAACTGCGTGCACGCTTGTCACTTGGAGCTCGTGCTTGATCTCCCTGTGGCGCTGCAGGAGCAGGGCATCCTCGGCCACCTGCGCCTGGCCCTCGTGCTGCCGGTGCCTGTGGTCGAGTAGGCATAGCTTCGTTGGTTTGCGGGCCTCGCGCGGCAGCTCCTTCTCGTCTTGCCTGTGTAGTGGCTGTTACAGCCCCGAGTGATGGCGCCGCCCGCGCAGCTCCGCCGGCTTCGGAAGTTCTTGCAGGCAAGGCCTGCTCCGTACCCCGACGCTTCCTCCCCGGTTTCCTCACCTGTCGTCGCTCGGCTTTTTTTTCGAAGGACTCTGAGATTTTCGTGGTGGGCCTTTCGGGCGACATCCGTCGCTTCAAATAAGGCCTTCGCCAACGGCTCCTTGAGTGGGCGTTCAGGAAGTTCAACTCCCAGGTGGTGCAACGCTGCTTTACACTCGGCCACCGTGTACCTGCAATGGCAGCCGACGCGTAAGACACACAGCTAAGACTCAGGTAGGCATAATACTTGCAAGACCTAACAATGAAATCGAGGTGCTCGCAACCGACCAACGGGACGAACCAAAAATCGACGGACTCGACGTCCCTCGCTTTCTCCACGCACTTGCGCACGATCTCTTGTGGAGGTTTCCGCGGAAGGTCCTTGCTTAACACGTTGCGACCATCGGATAACACTTCGAACTGTTCGGGCATCGTCCGTTCTGGCACCTCCTCCTGCACTGGCTTCTTGTGCCAGGCGTTCTCGTAAAGCTCCTTCAAATCCACAGGAGCCTGTGGGGTCGGCGTCGGTCCAGCCCAGGCATCGTAGTCCTCGGCGGTCTTGGGCAAGGGAAAGTACCCGAGCAACGTGTCCAGCGTGTCACTTGGAATACGGTAGTGGATGTAGTCGCACATGCGACTGAAAGCAGTGCGAGTTTCCCTCTCTTCCTTCGGGTCTAGCGGCTTCACCCCTTCTAACGTGGGGCTGCTGTCGAAAGCTGGGTAAGTTTTCATTACCTCCAGGCCCTTACGGAGATCCTCATCCACTCCGTCAGGCATGTGGTTTGCGTATTGTTCTCCAAACTTGTACTTCAGGCGTGTAACACCATCCACGTCCTTCTCGAAGTGCATCAGGTGTGTACGCCTGACTTTCCCAGAATAGCCTTCAAACTTTGGGTTTATGTGCGGCTCCAGCCAAGCCTTGAAGTCCAACTGTTGGCCTTGTACGTCCGTGATTTTGGTGAACTTCTTCACCGGCCAGCTTCGTAACCAGCCAATCCACGATTCCAGGGTCAACAGCCACACTCCAGATTTGCGCGCGTCTTTCCCAAATATGAACATCTTGATGAGTCCAAACCAACCGTCGCAGTCGTTATGGGTGTGCGCGACCATCAGACGGTGGAAGACAACCACGTTGTAAATATTGTAGTGCACCAACACCGCACAAAACGCGAACGTGTTCTTGTTCCAGTTTTCTGAGCCACCATCCAGCTGCAGATGAAGCTCCTTCCGGAAGTAGCGCTTGCCTGCGCGACCTTGTGCGGTGTAGTGCAACAAGTTCCACAGTGTCGTGAGCAGCATGTTTGCACCCTTAGCCCCGCTCCAAGGGGGCCCAACGGAAAATAGAAGCAACGAGCCATGAAGTATCGTGAGCTGCAGGTGTAGGTTAAAGAAATGCTGTTTCTTCTCGCTGATGCCCTTAACTTGATGCGGGGCATGCGGAACAACCGTGTTCTGATTTGCCGCGCCGTCCGCCGCTATGGAGTCGATCCGACCGTCAGGGTCAGAACCCTCCTTCCGCCTGAGGTCATAACACGTGCGTTGCAACCTGTGAATGTAGTCGTGTCGCGCGAAACGAGCAGAATAGGCGTCCCAGCGTGCAGGATCGCGACCCTGTTGTCCAAGAAGCTGAGCCCTCTCTGCACCCAGATCGTCACATGTCGTGCAGATTCCGGACACCTCCACCTTCGCCCTTACCGTTATGTCTCGAGCCTTGAGCAGGTTTTTCACGTATATTTTGAAGGTTTCAGCACATACTGCCCACTGGTCCTCTGTGTCGAACTTATACAAGTCGTACTGCACACCATAATCGATGGGTGGAATTTGGCGCGCACCACTTACCGGCATCCTCTGTGGTGCTCCTTTCAACATATTCGAATCCGCCCACTCGCGGAACACCTCCTCGTGGTAGGAAATCTTCGTCACCACCGCCTTCGCCACAGGGAATGCAGTTGTTGCCGGTAGTTCCCCCTTCTCTTCAAGGATAAGTGCCTTATATCGCTGGTACGAGCTCCTGGGGAGCGCCCACACTGTTCTGAACGCCTCCTCGCAGATCTCCTTTTCGAAAAGCTTCAGGGTGCCAAGAACACGCTCTCCAGACTCGCGCTTCACCATCGCTTTGCGCATAGTTGCCATAATGTAAGACTTGAACTCAGTTTGGCCCATGCGCTCCTTATGGTCCATATTGCCCTTGAATGTGCTGAACAAGAAACTGCAGTTCCGATCGCACCCACAGCTGAAACCGCCCTCGCATAGTCCGGGAATATTGGACTGTGCAATTTGAAGAGTCTTCTGCTTTGACAATCTCCTACCGCTGGAGTTGCTGCTATTGCTGCTCATCTTGTGAGACGCGTACCGTTGTTATGTTGTTTCATATTTGAACACTTACCTGATATGAGGGCCCATGTTTTCTAGAACTTGGGCGGGGCGATGACAGTCAGCGCCCATGTTTCCTAAGACTGGGGCGGGGCGATGACGGTGACCGCCC